>PVLD010004164.1:0-129686 GCA_004027595.1 Dinomys branickii | reverse complement strand
GAAGGGGAAGGGGAAGGGAGAGAGCTTAAAGTAGAACTAGTAGTATTACATCAGTTCATTCTAATGTTAGCTTTTCTTTTGTTTAATGATTTTAAAATAGTGCAGGTTTTTATATGCTTTTCTTTGTAATGAAAATTAATGATTTGCTTCATAGTGTGAGACAGATGCAGATCATGAATAAAAGCAATTGTAATGAGTAAAAAAAAAAAAAAAAAAAAAAAAAAACTGTATTACTATATTGTACAGTACAATCAGCAAAAGTTAGAGTACCATATAAATAAGAGTACTGTACAAAAAAAGACATTGAAGCCCTATGAACAAGATGTGTACCAAGAAAAAGATGGATTATAATAAGTCTGAGTGGCAGGTCGTAAGTCTGAATAGTCATGAACCTGGTAGGTTATTAAAATGAGGAATATCAGTGTTCGATTCATGTGCAAAACCTCCGTAGATTTCTCAGTGAGTACACTACCTACAGTACTGTATGGACAGTGCTGTGTATTTGCAAGATCACCATTTCTGATGTGCAACCCAGGTGGCACCTTTAGTGTTACAATGTACAGTACTTTTTCTTGAACAGTAGTGTGGTGAGATCTGGGTACTTTATTCTGCGTTGTACTTTATTGTGTACCCTTTGGTGTGAGATGTCATCAAAATGGAAAAGCATGCATTCACCAGGAAGAAGCAAGAAACAAAGGAAGGCTATTGATTTTGACAGGAAAATGAAGATCATAATCAACTATGGAGCTGTGAAAAAGTTAAAAGCAATAGTACAGTATTTGAATTTGATGCATTCAACCATTTCAACAATCCTGGAGGATAAAGAGAATGAACCAGGCAGTGAAAACATCAACACATTTTTTTAAAACCATAATAACTAGACAGCAGAAAGGCATCATTCATGACATGGAAAAATTATTAGTGATCTGTTTTGATGACCAGATATACAATAGTTCCAGTGAATTTTTCAGTAATTCAGTCCAAGGCATGCAGTATCTTTAAGCTTTGAAGCCATGTGAAAGCAAAGAATTGTTGGAAACTTTTACAACAAGTCATAGGTGGTTTCAGCAGTTTTGTTGGAGAT
Source organism: Dinomys branickii (assembly GCA_004027595.1). Taxonomy (NCBI): domain Eukaryota; kingdom Metazoa; phylum Chordata; class Mammalia; order Rodentia; family Dinomyidae; genus Dinomys; species Dinomys branickii. Next base: position 128,602 of record PVLD010004164.1, on the reverse strand, counting down.
TTAGCTTGCATAATTGGAGTGTTAGTAGTTAGTTGGCGGGTGCAGACATAGAAGCAGCAGAGAAATTTTTGGACTCATTTGGTGAAATCATAGAGAAAGGTAGCTGCTGTCCAGAACAAATCTTTAATGTGGATAAAACTGCACTTTTTGGAAGAAAATGCCTGAAAGGTCCTACAAGCTAAGACAGTTCCCAGGTTCAAGGCTTTCAAGGGCCAGGGTCATGTTGCTGGGAGGAAATTTGACTGGGTTCCAGTTGAAGCTTTTCCTCATCTGTCACTGCAAACCCATGTGTGTTGAAGCAGATTAGGTAGCACCTGCTATCTTTACTGCCAAGCAAGTAACAAAGTATGGGTGATGCTGACCATATTTGAAGATTGATTCATCAGTTGTTTCTACCTTCAGTGAAGTTTTACTTTCTGGAAAATGGTGTTCCCTTTAAATTATCCTCCTGCTTGATAGTACTGCAGGCTGCTCCCAGCATTTTGATGATCATAGTGCACCCAGACATAAAGATAGTGTATCTGCTTAGAGACACAACTGCTGTCTTATAGCCCATGGATGAGGGGACTATAGCTACCTTCAAAGCATACTATTTGTGCACAACTTTCTGCAAAGCTGTAGCAGCAACAGAAAATAGTGAAGTAACCCTTAGTGATTTTGGAAATCACACACCATTTTAGACTGCACTAAGAACATTGAATCATCTTGGGAAGGAGTGACAGAAAACTGTATGTGAGGGATATGGAAAAAATGCCCAAAGCATTTTGTGCATAAAGTAGAAGCATTTGACAAAGATGAACATGTCAGTGTCATAAATTACACAGCTGTGGAACTTAACATGCTTAATTCGGAGGTTAAAGTGCAGGATATTTAAGAACCAGCGGAACATGATGAGGGAGCGCTCAGTATAGAAGACTTAAGAGAGTTGGAAGCACAGCAGTACTTAGAAGAGGGGGAGGAAAGAATGGAAGAAGTACCCAGAAGTCCACTGCAGAGGGATCAGTGGTTGTATTCTCAAAAGTGATTACAACTATGTTACAACTAGAGGCTGTGGATCCAGATGCTGAATGTTTCATGAAAGTGAAATAGCAAATGAGTGAACTTTTTTGATATTGTCATGAAGCTTATAAAGTAAAAAAGGAAATGATAAAACAGACCACAATAATGGGATTCTTCTTCTTTTGGTTACTTGAGCCAGGGTTTCACTGTGTAGTTCAGGCTGTCCCTGATCTCACTATATAGCCTAGGCTGGCCTCAAATTTGTAGTGATCTACCTGCCTCACCCTCGTGAGTGCTGGGGTCACAGGCCTGCACCACCATGCCCAGTGCGATTCTTCTTGAAAGCTACACCCAGGACTCCTACTACTAGTTCTTCCATTTCTACTTCATCATCTCCCTTACCTGGGCCTTTTACATTTCCCAATCATAATTCTGATAACACTGGTGGGACTTTGAAGGATTCATGACTGAAATGTTAGCTTGAATGTCTTTTTTATACAGTTCTGTACATCTTGCTAACAGAGCATCAGTGTCTTTTCTGTACAGTACTCCTGTTTATATACTACTCTTAATTTTTCCTGATGTACTGTACAATACAGAATATAGTTTTATGTTTATGTTACTACATGTAAGAGTTATGCAAATAAAAGCAAAGTCATCAACTTGGAGTTTCCTTTTGACTCTTTGTTCTAAATATTGTAATGTACTTACTGTATAATTCCTCATCTAGTGACCATTTCATTTAATGACTTACTTGCAGGAATGGAATTCAGTCATTAAACAAGATTGCCTATACTCATTTTGAGGATCTTTGATGTCATGCCTTTCAGGCCTCATTGATTTTTCTCATCAGAATTCCTATAATGTCCTGTTGTAGAATACATGGTGTGTGTAGTAACTTTTTTGTGTGGTACTAGGGGTTAAACCCCAGGGTGTTGTACTTGCTAGGCAAGGGTTGCAGTCCTGAGCTACATCCCCAGCTGTTACATCTTTCCATGTAAAGACTTCTCAAAGTGGCTCCACCATTTTGCTGTCCCATCATCATTGTGTTTATTGACTTACCTGTCAGTTTCCCATCTTCAGGCATATATAACATTGCCTTTGTTTTAGTTTTCATTTTGCTAGTAACTAAAGATGTTGAGGTGCTTTTCATGTGTCTGTTTGGAATCCAAGTAACTAAAGTGCTTAAATCTTTTGCCCATTTAAACGGAGAAAAATTTGGGCCATTTGTTTTCCCATGATAGTTTTCCACCAGCTCTGTGGTGGCTTGCAAGTATCATCTCAGCCTGTGACTTTTTTTTTGTAGCAGCTTTTAGTAGTCTTTTCCAAGGAGCAGATGCCTTGCCCCCCAAATCTAGTTTATTATCTTTCCTTTTTTAGATCATGCCTATGGTATCACATTTGAGAAACTTTCCCTCCCCCATTGATTCAATACTAGCAGATAACTAGCATGCGTATGTTACCACTTTCCACTGGTTCTCCTGTGTGTCATTTTTGTTGTATATACAGGTTTTGATACTGTATTTCATTGAATTAAAGGCTCATTTTTAATGCGCCACTAATAAAACTAGAGTGATACTTAAACAGCATTATACTGTGAGCCATCCCTTCTAAAATACATCTAGATTTTGGAGATGTTGAAATATGAAAAGGTATGTCTCTTAGAATTATTGAAATGAGTTCTCTTAGGGGGAAGTAGGGATGGTATATGTAATTGTGACCATTGCCTGAGGTCTACAACCTGGGTTTTGGTCACTCCTGAGAAAACAGTTACATAATGCTAAATGTGTGGGTTACTTCTGATCTTGACCCAAAAGGAAAAACTGCTTGAGTAGGAGAGGGTAACTATATCTTGAAGGGTGGGCATATGTGTGTATTTTTGAGAGTATCTACACCTATAGAGAGGATTGGAATCAACCATAGGTTGCTGACAGGTGCCACAGCCCACTGTGGACATCCAGTGAAATACGTAGTCCGTCCAGGTCTTGGCATCCCTATTTGTTTAAAGAGAGTAGGTGTTTTATGGTTCATGTGTTCCAGGCTCTCATGACACTGATGTCCATGTGCCCTCTAATCATCCCAAACAGCCAAGTAGCAGTCTTTGCTAATAGAGAACTGATGGACCCTCAGTTTGTAGGCTGACATTGTGTTAAAAAGTCTGTCTTAGGTCCTGATCTTGTTGAATGGCCCCAAATGTGCCTTAATAATAATTCCATATGGTCAGTGCTGTGACTATGGGCATGTCCTTATTTCAGGACTTTCCACAGTGTTTTTTGTTTTGTTTTGATTAGTGTTGATCAGTTTATTGGGCACCTGCATGCACTGAATACCACTTGTTTTGGCTCTTCCTGTTTCTAGTAATAGGACAGTTAAAAAAAACAGTAATGAGTCTTAACAATTTGAAAGCCTGGTCAGTTGTAGATGAATTCTAAAAGTTGTAGAATTTGAGTTAAAAATGACTTGTACTAAGAAAATGAGAATGAGTGTGTGTGTTGGGTGTAACCTTTCTCTTGCACGAAGTTAAATATGTAAGTTTTATTTCAGTTGGTACAGTTAATTCAAAGTATAGGCTAAGTGCTAAGATTTGTGGTTTTAAAGTATATCTTAGTCAGGGGTCAGCAAACTGAGTTTTGGGCCATATTCTGTATTTTATGCCTACAAGCTATGAACAGTTCATAGGTATTTAAATATTTAAGTGAAGAGAGACAAAATACTTTTTGTGACATGTAACAATTGTGTAAAGTTGGAGTCAGTATCCATAAATAGTTTTATTGGATCATAGCTGTGCCTAGACACTAATGTTATTCATGGGTCCTTGTGTACCCACCATGTTGGCAGTGCAGAGGCTAGGTAGTTGCTGCAGAGACTGCATGCAAAGCCGACCAGCCTAAAGCATCATTGTCTATCCCTTCCTGGAAAAAGCTTCCCAAGTCCTGGCTTGAAAAAAACATTGCTCAGTAGAGATTGACAGTGGCAGAATGTGTAACACATCAGAGCAAGGATGAGCGTGGCACACACACATCACAGGAAGGTGCCTTGGTAACTTTCTTTCTCTAAGACTTTCTTTTCTTTTGACAGAGATACCGGACAAAGCCATACTGTTGTAGTCTCTGCAAATACTCAACAAAAGTGCTTACCTCATTCAAAAACCATTTACATCGTTACCATGAAGATGAGGCTGACCAGGAGTTGGTGATCTCCTGCCCCAACTGTGCATTTGCCTCACAGCCCAAGGTGGTGGGAAAGCACTTCAGAATGTTCCACGCGCCTGTTCGGAAAGTCCAGAACTATACAGTGAATATTTTAGGTGAGACTAAATCTTCTAGGAGCGATGTGATAAGTTTCACATGTTTAAAATGTAACTTTTCAAATACTCTGTACTATAGCATGAAGAAGCACGTTCTGGTGGCCCATTTCCACTACGTAATTAACTCTTACTTCGGGCTGCGAGCTGAGGAAATCGGGGAGCACCCAAAAGCAAATGCTGTGCTCTCTGTGGACCAGACGGCTGCATCGGACAGATACTACTGCAAAAAATGCAATGCCAGTGCCAGCAGCCAGGACGCTCTGATGTATCATATCTTGACAGCAGATATACACAGGGACTTGGAGAATAAGCTTAGATCTGTGATTTCAGAACACATTAAGAGAACCGGACTTTTGAAGCAAATGCATATTGCTCCAAAACCAGTGGCCCGGTTGGCCATCCCTCCACACTCCAGTGCTGCAGGCATCGCAGCCCCCCCTCCTTGCTTTCATCTTGCTTTGCCACAGAACAGTCAGAGCTCAGCTGTGGTGCAACCAGTGACGGTGGCCCCAGGCACCTCTGGGACCCTTACTCATTCCTCGCCTGCTGTTGCCCAACCCCACGTGGCTCTAGTCTCCAGTCCTTTGCCTGTGTGCCAGAGCAGCCTTGCTCTGCAGCCCTCAGCCCCTCAACCTGTGTTTCTTTCTCACAGGCTCCCAATTAATCAGCCTGTGAATCCTGTGCTGCCTCTGAATCAGCCAGCTGGGTCTATAAATAAGTCTATTGGAACAAGTGTCCTTCCCATGAGTCAAGCTGCCCGTCCTGGAATGTTACCTCTCACTCAGCCTGGGGGATCCATAAGCCGACCTGTTAGGCCTAGTGTCCTGCCTGCCAGTCCCTCTGTCACCCATGGGGTTCTGCAGGCTGTCTCACCAGGGTTGATTTCTGTGGGTCGGGCAGCTCCATCAGGGGTCCTTCCTGCAGGCCAGATGACACCTGCTGGGGTTATTCCTGGACAGACAGCAACTTCTGGGGTTCTCCCAACTGGCCAGGTAGTCCAGTCAGGAGTTCTCCCTGTTGGTCAGACGGCCCCCTCTCGGGTTTTCCCGCCTGGCCAGACAGTTCCCTTAAGGGTTCTTCCTGCAAGCCAGGTGGTCCCATCCGGGCTGCTCTCTCCTAACCAGACGGTACCCTCAGGTGTTGTCCCTGTGAACCAGGGTGTGAATTCTGGTGTTCTGCAGCTCAGCCAGCCTGTTGCATCAGGAGTTCTTCCTGTGGGCCCTCCGGTGAGGCCTGGTGTGCTGCAGCTCAGTCAGTCTGTCAGCACTAGCATCTTGCCTGTGAGTCCGCCAGTAAGAGCGGGAACATCGCAGAACACCACCTTTCTCACGTCGGGCTCTATTCTCAGGCAGCTCATCCCAACTGGGAAACAAGTGAATGGGATCCCCACCTATACGCTGGCTCCTGTGTCTGTGACCTTGCCTGTACCCCCTGGTGGCGTTGCAACTGTCACCCCACCCCAGGTGCCTGTCCAGCTCCTGCCGTCGGGTGCAAGCGGGCAGATGGCTAGTTCGCTGCCCAGCCTGCCCTCACCACAAGTGCTAGTGAATGCTGCCCAGAGTGTGTTTGTTCAGGCCACCTCACCTATGGTGGACACAAACCAGGTGCTCAAACAGGCCAAACAGTGGAAAACCTGCCGGGTTTGCAACGAGCTATTCCCATCTAATGTCTACCAGGTTCACATGGAAGTGGCTCACAAGAATAGTGAGTCCAAGCTCTGCCGAGTTTGCAACGAACTCTTTCCCTCCAACGTCTACCAGGTTCACATGGAAGTGGCTCACAAGCACAGCGAGTCTAAGTCCAGTGAGAAACTTGAACCTGAAAAGCTGGCAGCGTGTGCACCCTTTTTGAAGTGGATGAGGGAGAAAACCGTCCGCTGCCTCTCCTGCAAGTGCTTGGTCTCAGAGGAGGAGCTGATGCACCACTTGCTCATGCATGGCTTAGGGTGCTTGTTCTGCCCGTGCAGTTTCCATGACATTCGGGGTCTTTTAGAGCACAGCAGGGCTAAGCACCTTGGGAAGAAGAGGCTGCCTATGGATTATAGTAACAGGGGCTTCCAGTTGGACCTCGATGCTAATGGCAACCTGCTGTTTCCCCATCTTGATTTCATCACTATATTACCAAGGGAGAAGCTTGGGGAGCGGGAGGTTTACCTGGCCATCCTTGCTGGGATCCACTCCAAATCACTGGTGCCTGTATATATTAAGGTGAGGCCTCAGCCAGAGAGCATGCCCAACAATCCCAGCAAACAGAAGCTGACCTGCCCCTTCTGTTTTGGCACCTTTGTGACAGCTGAGGCTTATGAACTGCACCTCAAGGAGAGGCACCACGTCATGCCGACGGTCCACACAATGCTCAAGTCTCCGGCCTTCAAATGCATCCACTGTTGTGGGGTCTACACTGGAAACATGACCCTGGCAGCCATTGCTGTTCATTTGTTGCGTTGCAGAAGCGCTCCCAAGGATAGCAGCTCAGATCTGCAAATCCAGCCAGGTTTTATTGAGAGCAGTGATTTGGTATTGGTCAACGGGGAAGTGATTCCTGAGTCTACCTTTCCTATAAAGAGAAAGCTGCCAGATAGCCATTTGGGGGCAGAAGACCAGAGGAGTGGGGAGGAATTACCACTCGTAAATGCTGAGGCAGCCCCAGGTCTGGACAAAGGGACAAGTGCTGTGCCTTTGAAGAGACAAAGGAATGAAAGTAGGACAGAGGGACTGGTGGCTAATGATGATGCACTCCAGGTTTTAGTATTAGATCCAAAAAAATATGAAGGCCGTACATATGAGGATAAAAAGCAGTTTCTTAGAGATTATTTCCATAAGAGACCATATCCTAGTAGAAAAGAAATAGAACTGCTGTCTTCGCTCTTATGGGTGTGGAAAATTGATGTGGCTTCATTTTTTGGAAAAAGAAGATATATTTGCATGAAAGCAATAAAAAACCACAAGCCCTCTGTACTTCTAGGCTTTGATATGTCTGAACTTAAAAATGTTAAACACAGGTTGAACTTTGACTATGAACCACAAAACTTGTAAGTCTGTAGTGCTAAGCAGTGGTTTTCAAATTAGGTTTTAAAGATGTTTTCCCTCACTGTGTTGAGTTGTCAGTGTCTTTATGCTGCTCTTCAGGTATTTCAGGTGCTCAGAAAGACTTCTGTTAAGGAAATGAAAAGTTCTTCAGATTTGTTTCATACAGTTTGATTTGTAACAGTTATTCCCCCTATGCCATGTAAATTACATCTTTTGGTATTCCATGCACGCCTTGTTTTCTCAGTAGTGTCAGTATCAAATGATAAAAAAACTGAAATTACAGATACTTTTTTTAAATTTAGGAGATTTCAGCTTGTTTGAAAATACTTGATTAGTTGAAAATTAAAGTACTGCTCTTCCTCAGCTTTTACAGGTAGTAGCTAATGACACATACTGTTTAGAGATGCAAGTAGAGCCCTGTGACGTGTATGATTCCCTACAGACACACTGCATTAACTCTTGGTGATTGTTGTTTGTAAGCTATTTGCTTACAGAATTATAATTTTGGTTTACACTTTCTCAGTTTTGTCCTGATACCTTTTTGTTTTTTTAAATCTTAACTCACAGAAAACCAAATGTTTTCATTTATTAAAATATCTTGAGTCAGAGGTCTGGTGTCTGGCTTATAATCACGTTATTTTACAAATTCATTACAGGAGCAGAAATAGGTTCCATCATACTTTTCCCTTTTATTACAGTGACAAGTCATTTCTCCGTTGAAAGGTATGACAATGAATCTTTAGTGCCTTTAGAATAAACTTCAAAAAAATATACCCAGAACTCTTCTAGCCTGAACTGCTTACAAACTCGTGGATGGAAGGGACCATGATGCTCAGGAATGAAATTTCTACCCATGTATATGGTTTCAGATATAAGAGAAAGTGACTAGACCAAGAAAGTCTTCATGGTCGGGATTGCCAGGGGTAGACATACTAGAACTGGGGAAATGGGGTTTCCTTTGGCCTAGTTGTCCAGGTGAATGGGTCATCTGATTGCTGAAGAATCTCTGTTCTGAAGATGTCAGGCCTCACTTTTTCCACACAATATAAAATAAAGCACCAGAACCAGTAATGTAGATGGCCAACTTAGATCCTGAGTTGTACTGTGGTGATAATGCAGTGGAGGAGCCTGTCCAACATGTTTTCAGATAGAAGTGTCTGGATCATGTGACAGCCTCTGGCAAGTAGTACAGTGTTGCTGTATGGACTTTAAAAAATATTAATGCTTGCATGTAATTGCTGTAATGTGCATTTTTGAGGCTGTTGTGAAACTGGTCTGTGACTGTTGGTGTACTCTTGTAAAATTCAGAGAGTGCTTGTTGGACTTTATTTTTTTTTTAACCTATTGTTTTCAGAGTGTCTATTTTGAATTAAAATTTGTTACACTACTGCAAATAGAATTGCTTATTTCTTTTAACATTAAAGCATCTAATGTTTACCTTTTCAGCTACTTGGAAAGCTAAGAAAGGAGGATCATTTGAGTCTACAAGTTTGAGGCTAACCTGGGCAACATAGCAAGACCTATCTCAAAAACAAAAGTAAATATGACTCAAGGGACATATATATCACATTTATTCTCTAACGAGCATTACTTACGAGCCAGGAATGGTGCTGTATGCCTAGAATCCCAGCACTTTGGGAAGCTGAGGTAGGAAGATTTCAAGTTCAAGCTTAGCTTGGGCAATTTGACAACTTAATGAGACCCTATGTGAAAATAAATAGTCCGGGGATGTAGTGTGAAGGTCCCTGGGTTCTATCCCCAGTAATGCCATTAAGGGGGGGTGGTATTAGGTTTACTTGTCATGTTGTAAAGATAAGCAAACTTTAAAAGGCTGGTTGATTACCAGAGTCCCAAAACAGGTATGGCTTGTATTAATTTGTTGTTGTTACTATAGAAAAAAAGCAAGAAGGATTGTTTGCTTCATAGTTTTGGAGGTCCAGACCTGAAGACTCAGTCTGGTGGTAGCTTTCTTGCTGACAGATTGCTGAAGTAGTACATGACAATTCATGGTGAGACAGGGAGTATGTGTGGATGTGTATGTATGCGTCTGTCCTCGTCTACTAGTAAAGCCACCAGCATTCAGTCAACAAGTTTGCTTTGATAACTGTAAACCTAATCACCTTTGTAAAGGTCTCACCTCTAACCACCATAGTCAGATTCAGTTTCTGCCCTCCTAATGCCTCGCTCTTGGACACTTATACCATAGCATGACTAGAGATTACCAGTGTTTCTATAAAGTCCACAAAGTATCAAGGAAGATACACACACTGGATATTGGTGTTGTGAAGTCTGTTCTTACGATGACTGCTCAGTGCCAGTGTAGAGGAGACCAAGTTTGCAGGTACTGGAAAGGGGTAGTCTAGCACCCACTGGGGTCTAATCCTTGTCTGCCCTTTGTCATATATGTTAAGCTTTATTAGCTGCACACTACTGAGGTCTTGGGCCAGACCATTCTTTGTGGTGACTGTGCTACCCACTGTATTCCTGGTCTTCACCTGCCAGAGACTAGTAGCACACTATGCTCTCACTGAGCCATCACTAAAAATACCACTTCCAAGTGGCCCCTGCTGAGGAAGAAGGCTCTGAGGAGAACCAGCACTACAAAGGTATGCTGATTTCTGATCATGTTTTTGTGGTTGTGCACCTTGATGCCAAATGTTTTAATGTTGTGGTAGCTGCTGATTACTAAACAATTTTTAGTGATATAGATCAAAATTTGATAAAAGCTGAGACTAAAAAATATGTAGGTGTTTCTGTCAATGTAAATATGTGAATTTGTTACTGAAAATGGTGAAACAAGCTCAAATTAATGGTTTATAAGGGCTTAATAATAAACACAAACCACTTAATATTTGCTGGGAAGTGGGCTGAATAATCATTTCCATCCTTGGTTCTTACTCTGTGTTCTGGACTATACCCTTTAACATCCAGTCATACAAAATGGAAGGCCACCCACTTCACACATCAGGAAATTGTGATTGGTAACTTGCCCATGGTAGAACACTCATGAGGTGGGCAAATACGGACTCTATCTGCCTAATGGATATGATGTGTTAGTACTACGCCTGTATTCTTTAAGTTTCAGTGTAATCCTACTGTGCAGGTGTTACTATGTTACCTGTACCTATAGGCTCAGGTAGAATGGCCAGCTGTTGTACTTTGCTTAGGACTAGAGGGACTTCCCTGGACTTGGAGTGCTAAAACTGGACAATCCCGGGCAAACGGATAACTTCATCATTCCACTCAAGTTTCATTTTACTTGCCCAGGTTGGTAAGTCACTTAACAATGATACAACACTATAGTATCTTAAAGTTTTCACTTTGTGTATCAAGATGTGTAGGGCATCCTGACCAGAGGTCTAGATGATGATAAGTATCCCGTTCTGATGATAGCATCAACAATAGTACAAGAAGGTAGTTGCTGGAGTACTTACTATATGCCAGGTACCATTTGAAAGACTTTGGGTAATAACTTCATGGTCTTATAGTATTTGGTTAATGAAGAATGAAAAGGGGGAAAGTCCTTGTAGAATTAGATAAGATGCATATAACTTTATTATTTGAATATGTAGCAGCTTCTACCCTGTGACTCAGTCCCTGCTGTTTCATTATCTAAGGAGTCATTTCCATCCATGAATATTGCTAGAAATGCCTTTAGCTTTTAAAACTTAAGTTGAGCTTCATTATCTTGTTAGTCATCGTAGTCCTGATTTTCTCAAAGTGGCCTTTTACCCAGGTGAGGTCACTATCAACTTTTGGTGCTCCTAATTCCCCACAGTTACTTGGAGGCAGATCTGCTAACTTTGGCCTATGCAGATTAGGTTTTCTTTTGTGCAGATACTAAATCCAGATTCACAACTATTCTGATTCTTGATAATTTGTCCTAATTATTTCCCAGTATTTAATATTAACTGCATGTTTAAAAGTTTTGTCAACACCAATGCAAAAGGATCTAAATGGAAAGGCTGTTTTCATGTTCATAGTCACTGTACTGTAAGAACATACAAGTCACTGTGTTAGCCAGAGGTTAAAGGGCAAATCCTAAATGCAGGAGTTTTTAAATTTGTGATTTGTGAACATTTGAGTAAAAAGTGTAAATGAGTGACTTACAAGGTTGGAAAACATTGTAGTCTAGGATATTACCAGATTTTTCATAATACACAGGAAAAATGGGATCTTCAAAGAACTACGATAATGACCATTACTGAGGGGGCTGGCGTCTTGGAGGACTACCTCATAAAATGGGATGAAATAAAAACAAGCTGTAAAATTACAAGCACTGCGTTTTTTTTTTTTTTGTTTTGGTCCTGGGAATTGTGCAGGCATGTGCTTACACCCAGCCCTGTTTGGTTGGTCCGTCCTTCTTTCCTTCCTTCCTTCCTTCCCTCCCTCCCTCCCTCCCTCCCTCACACTTTCTTTTCCTTCCTTTCCTTTTTCCTTTCCTCTTTCCTTTCCTCTTCCCTCCCTTCCCCTCCCCCTCCCTTCCCCTCTCTTCCCCAGGCTCGTTATAGTCCGGGCTGGCCTTACACCCTCAGTGATCCTCCTGCCTCAACCTCCTGAGTGCTGGGATTATAGATGTGTGACACTACCCCTAACTGTTTGATTTATTAAAAAGAAAATATAATCTTTTTCAGAAGGGAAGCTTTTGAACAAGAATTTAAATCTTAAGTTATAAGTCAAACTTTGACGGCTATATCATCATGTTTACTATGTACATGCCTACATACTTTCAAATACAAATTCAGAATTCGTTGCCATGAATTATTGTGTTCAGCAAATGTGTAGTTTTCTACAATTTACAACCCATAATTTCAAAAGTTTAATGTTAAGTAATGTATTATTTCTAGTAAGTAGAAAAAATTCAAACTGTTAGCAAGGAGTAATGAGGTTTTAATGGTCACTGGTTTCCTTAAGATAATCTATATATATACGTAATGCCTCTAAGCAGCTTGTTGAAAATTGAAATGAGATAGACTGAGAAAACCACATATTGGAAATAATGAAGATACAGAACTGAAAATTAACAGCAACTACAAAATCTACCCTGCCAACTCATGTTAATATGTCTTCCTATCATGAGCTGGAAGTGCGTTGGATGCAGCCCTGTAGGTTGTAGGCTTATTGGGGGAACGTGATCTTTGACTCCAGAGAAAAGAGTTTCACCTACTGTTTGCTGTTACCTTATGGTTCATGACTTATAAAAACAATGTTTACTTCCTAAGAGAGAGGTCATTTTAAAGAAATTAGGCATTTTCCAAGGAAGGTAAATTTGATTATTTTTATTGTACAGCTCTTACCTATGCTATCAAGTTGCTTGAGTGACTCTGTGTCATAAGACATTATATTAGAGGGTAACTGTGAGGGCTTTTGAAGTGTATCCAGGAATGCCCTCGTGAACCTCTGCTGTTGTGTCCACTCCTGCCACTAGACTTAGTTCTCTTAATGAAGGCCTGGGAGACAGGTGGCTGCAAAGGCAGTGAGGGTTTTTATCATATTGGTTCTGAGGCTGGCACCTTGGCTTTGTCTAATTTGCTTGTTAGAAATTGATAATTTTATACCAGAATTCCATGTTGCAGTTATAATGGGTCATTTCTAGGCCACTGTTTACTTCACTGCTTATGTTCCAGTTTTGTTCATAAGGGTGACAGCGACCATCTTTGTCTTATAAGCTATAAATTTAGAAGTGAAGGGTTTGGGGCATAGCTGTGTGGTAGAGTATTTGCATAGCATGCACAAAGCCTTAGGTTTGATCCCCAGCACTTCTAAATAAATAAATAAATAAATAAATAAATAAATAGAAATGGGTATACCACACAGCTGTCAACACAAATCCTGTAATTTCTCTGTGCATATCTTCTCTGTGCATATCTTCTCATCAATTTTTGGACTTCCAAATGGTTAGATGACTGAAGGTGAATGTTGAGATGTTAATGTCCTATCATCTTGTTTTGAATTTCTGGTTTTTTAAAATTTTTTTAAAAGGGAATAAAAAATTTTTTTATTCTCTGTAAAAAAAACAAACTGTCCCTTAATGTTTGCTAATGTTGTGTACTTTCAACAGTGTTTTCCATTATTAAGGCAGACTTTTGCACCCTCAGTGCAAACTTTGCAGGCTTTTCCCTGAACTTTATTTGTGCGTGTACTTCTAGGAGTAATACTGCAGACCTTTCCTCCAAAAGCAGCACAGTATCTCTGGATGAGCTGCGTTGGTTCGGATCCTCCACACACACACACACACACACACACACACACACACACGAGTTGAAACACGCTTGTAAAATACAAAGGGCACCTTAAGGCCCCCACCCACCCACCAAGAAAAGTTGAAGTTGCTTCAACTGTTGAATACAGTCAGGACTGCAAAGGTAGTTAACATCCTTGAGTTTATTGTATTGATTCTTCAAATCTGCTAACCTTTCTGTATATGTCTCACTTAATGACTTTAGCATAAGATGTTTACAAGAGAAGAAGAATATATATATATATTTTTTGTTTTCAGGTAACATTTTATTTCAGTCAACATGTCAATTTTTACATGAAAAGTTAAACTAGAGTCACAATATATATTTTCTTTTTTAATTTTAAAAATAAAAACAAAAACATTAACAAACATTTACAAAATAACACAAGAACTATACAAGCAATACTAAAATTCAGACAAGGTGATAGGAAATTAGCAACAGTTGTTGTATTATATACTGATTTCTTCAAAGTTACTGAAGAAAATATAGACATGTAAGATTGATCAAATAATTATTAACTATTCCTTTCAATAAAGTCGTAGAAGTCAGTACAACTATGTTAGCTATCCTGTACATACATATGTATGTAATTTTCCCCTTCTTTTCTCTTTTCCCTTATCCAAGTTGCTCTTTAATTTTCAGCAGTTTCATTTCACAATGTCTGTCATACTTCCTAATTTTATTTACTCTTTCAGGTTCTTACACTAGTGAGACAATATGTTGTTTATACATGAAGGTCTGATTTATTTCAATTATGAGTATGGTCTCTAGTTGTGACCATTTACCTATGAAATCCTCGAGTTTATCTTTCTATAGCCAAGTAATATTCCATTATATAAAAATACAACAATTTTATTATCCACTCTTCAGTGGATGGACATTTGGGTTGCTTCTGTGATTTAGCTATGACAAATTGCATTGCTATAAACATGGGTGAACGTATATTGCTCTGATATGATGTTTTCAGTTCTGGGAAAACCCAGAAAGGGAATAGCTGGGTTGAATGGTACCTCTAGACCTAGTTTGCTGAGGAATCTCCAAAACGATTTCCACAGTGGTTGCACCAGTCTACACTCCCACCAGCAGTGGAGAAGAGTTCCTATTTCCCCACAGCCTCACCAGATTTCTTATTGGTTGATTTCTGAATGCTAGCCATTCTTACTGGGATCTGATGAAATCTCAGTGTTGTTTTAATTTGCATTTCTTGAATGACTAATGATGTTGAACATTTTCTGATATATTTATTTGCCATTTGTATTTCTTTATCTGAGAAGTGTGTATCTCAGAGGCCCATTTTTGGATTGGGTTTTTGAATTGGGGGTCTGATGCTGTTTAATTCTTTATATGTTCTGATAGAAGTCCTTTGTCTGAGGGATAATGAGCTAAAATTTTTTTCCCAGTTTGTGGGTTTTCTTTTTATTCTGTTGGTGATTTCTTTAGATATGCAAAGACTTTTCAATAAGATGAGATCCCAGTTAGTGATTCTTTGAAGTATGTCCCATGTGGTTTGGATTTTGTTCATGAACTCTCTGCCTACCCCTATGTCTTCAAGATTTTTACCTACTTTCTCTTCCAGTAGATGTAGTGTTTCTGTTTTAATATTGAGATCTGTGATCCATTTTGACTTGAGTTTGGTGCAGT
Organism: Dinomys branickii; assembly: GCA_004027595.1. Lineage (NCBI taxonomy): Eukaryota > Metazoa > Chordata > Mammalia > Rodentia > Dinomyidae > Dinomys > Dinomys branickii. The sequence continues at coordinate 113,384 of PVLD010004164.1, read as the reverse complement.
CTTTGGGATGTGGAAGGCCAGTTTTTCCAGCACCACTTATTGAAGAGGCTGTCTTTCTTCCAGTGAACTTGTTTGGTGCCTTTGTCAAAGATAAGGTGGCTGAGTGTGTTTGTAGTTGTGGTTGCATCTTCCAGTCTGTTCCATTGATCCTCAGGTCTGTTTTTTAGCCAATACCATGTTGATTTTATTGTAGTACTGGTAGTATAATTTCAGGTCAGGGATTTTAGTTCTACCTGACTTGTCTTTGTTGCCCTGGATTGCTTTTGCTATTCTGGGTCTCTTCTGGTTCCAGATGAATTTAAGGAAGGAATGTTTTCTCTAGATCTGTGATATATGCTAATGATAGTTTAATAGGAATTGCATTGAATCTGTGCAACAATTTTGGTAGTATGGCCATTTTCACAATGTTGGTTCTTCGTATCCATAAGCAAGGAATATTTTTCCATTCATTAAAATCCTCTTTGATCTCTTTTTTCAGAGTACTGTAGTTTTCATTGAATAGCCCTTTTACTTCTTTTGTTAGATTGATTCCTAACTACTTCAATTTCTTGGATGCTATTGTAAAAGGTATAGTTTCCTTAATTTCTCTCTATCTGTTGTTTGTGTACAGGAATGCTATTGATTTTTGAGTGTTGACTTTGTATCCAGCTGCACTACTGAATTTGCTGATTAATTCAAGGCATCTTCTTGTGGAGTTTTTGGGGTCTTCCATGTAGAGTGTGATGTCATCTGCAAATAGTGATAATTTCACTTCTTCCTTTCCTATCCTTATTCCTTTTATTTCTCTCTCCTGTCTAATTGCTCCGGCTATATGCTTCCAGAACTATGTTGAATAGGAGTGGTGACAGTGGACATCCTTGTCTTGTTCCTGATTTTAAAGTGAAAGCTTTCAGTTTTTGTCCATTTAGTATGATGTTGGCTGTTGGTTTATCATAGATGGCTTTAATCAGTTTGAGGTAAAGACCATCTATTCCTATTTCCTGTAGGATTTTTATCATGAATGAGTGTTTGTCAGAAGCTTTTTCTGCATCTATTGAGATGATCATATAGTTCTTGTCTTTGGCTCTGTTGATATAGTATATAACATTTATTGATTTGTGTATATTAAACCAACCCTGCATTCCTGGAATGAATGCAACTTGGTCATGGTGTATGATTTTCTTGATAATTTGCTGCATTCTGTTTCCTGCATTTCATTTGCAAAGATACTGTGTTTCTTTGCATCTATTTTCATTAGGGAGATTGATCTGTACTTCTCTTTGTTGGTTAGGTCTTTCTCTGGTTTTGGTATCAGTATAATAATTGCCTCCAGAAATGAGTTAAGAATTGCTTCCCTTTCAATTTCATGGAAGAGTTTGAGTACTTTTCGCATTAAATCATCTCTGAATTTCTTGTAGAATTCTGCTGTGAATCCATCAGGGCCTAGGCTTTTCTTTGTTCCTAAGATTTTCATCATATTTTCAATCTCATTAATTGATAGTGGGTTGTTTGGGATTTTTATATCTTCTTGATTAAGCTTTGGTAATTTGTACATATCTTAGAAATCCATTTCTTCTGAGTTTTGTATCTTATGGGAGTAAAGATTTTCAAAGTAGGAATTAATGACCTTCTGAATTTCTGTAGGATCTGTAGTGATTTCATCTTTTTCATCTTTATTGCATGAATATGAGTTATTTCCTTTTTTGTTTTGATAAGGTTGACTAGGGATTTACCAATTTTATTCATTCTTTCAAAGAACCAACTCTTTGATTTGTTTATTTTTTATAGTGTTTTCTTTGTCTCAGTTGCATTAATTTCTGCCCAGATCTTTATGATCTCCCTTCTTTGGGCTTTGGGCTTGACTTGTTCTTCTTTTTCTAAAAATTTGAGGTGCAGCATTCAGCTATTTATTTGTTCCCTGTATTCCTTATGTGTGGGTTCACCACTATAAATTTCCTTCTGAGGACTGCTTTCATTGCATCCCACAGATTCCACTAAGTTGTATGTACTTTTTTTTTTTATTTGTAGGTATTCTTTAATTTCTTCTCTGACCCATTGGTTGTTCAGGAGGTTCTTATTTAATTTCCAGGTGTTTGTGGAGTTTTTGGAGTTCCTTTTGTTATTAACTTCCAGTTTCATTGCAGTGTGGTCAGATAATATGCATGGGCCAATTTCAGTTCTTTTGCATTTAGTTAGGTATGCTCTGTGGTCTAAGGTGTGGTTTATTTTAGAGAACGCCCTATGTGCAGGTGAGAAAAATGTGTATTCTGATGTTGTGGGGTGGAACCCTCTGTATACATATACTAAGTTCATTTCTTTACAGATTTGGTTCAGATCTGTTGTTTCTTGGCTGACTTTTTGTGCAGTTGACCTCTTTGTGTCAAAAGGGTGTTGAGGTCCCCTACAGCAATAGTGTTATTAGTTGTTTGGGTTTTCATGTCTGTTAAGATTTGTCTTATATAGTTTGGGGCTCCCATATTTGGCGCATATGTGTTTATGATTGTTATCTCTTCCTCTTGTAGTTTTCCCCTAACAAGTATGTAGTGACCTTGTTTATCTTTTTTATTAGTTTTGGTTTGAAGTTTCTGTTTTCTGTAAACATAATAGCCACCCCTGCTTTTATCTGGATTCCTGTTTCATGGAGAATTGTTTTCCATCCTTTGATTTTTCAGTCTGTGGATTACCTTTTGAGTAAAATGTGTTTCCTGTATACAGCATATCATTGAATTTTATTTCTTAATCCACTCTGCCATTGTTTCTTTTGACTGGTGAATTGAGGCCATTTATATTTATGGTTATAACTGATAGGTGTTGGCTTATCATTGTCATATTTACTTGCTGTTGGTTTCCTACTTTTTCTCTATAATTGCTTGTTTTGCTTGAGGGTTCCATGTATTGTTCTTGAAATAGTGGTCATTTTTTCTCTGTCTAGAATACCTTTTAGTATCCTTTGTAAGGTTGGCTTGGCACTCATGAAGTTCTTCTGTTGTTCTTTGTTGTGGAATTATTTTTATTTCTCTGTTACATTTGAAGGATAGTTTGGCAGGATACATAAGTCTTTCTTGGAAACTTCTGTGTCAGGACTTCAAGCTCTTTTCTATTTGGATGGCTTGTGTTGAGAAATCTGTTGTGATTCTCATGGGCTTTCCTTTATAGGTGATCTGTTTCTTTTGTCTAGTGGCTTTTAATATTCTGTTCTTTAGCTGTATGTCTGGAATCTTGGTTATCATGCCTGGGTGTAGTTTTATTTTGGTTGTGGCTGTTTAGAAGGTTTTTTTTTTTTTTTTTTTTTTTTTTTTGAGACAGGGTCTCACTATGCAGCTCAGGGGGTCCTGGAACTCACTATGTAGCCCAGGCTGGCCTTGAACTGGTAGTAATCCTCTTGCCTTAGCCTCCTGAGTGCTGGGATTACAGGCATGTGCCACCGTGTCTGGCTGGTTGAAGTTCTATATCCTTCACTTACTTGTGTGTCAGAATCTTTTTCCATGCTTGGGACATTTTCTGCTATTATGTCTGCAAATATTCTTTTTATGTTATTTGTGTTGCCTCTTGCTGTTTCATTGACTCCTATTAGTCTTACATTATTTCTCTTTGCCTTGTCCTGCAGCTGTTGAATTAATTTCTCCTGGTTCCTTGTTAATTTTACGAGATCCTTTCTTTCACGATCATTAGCTACCATGTTGTCTTCAAGATCTGAAATCCTATCTTCAGCTTCATTCAAGTGGTTTTGACAGCTTTCAGTGGTAGTTTTGATTTCCTGGCTATCTCTTTGAGTCTGTTTCATGCATTCTAGTTCACTCCTACATTGTTCATTTAACATTTCCATCAGTTTGCTATGTTCATCTGTTTTTTAAATATATGTCTCCTTTAGATATATTGAGCAATTCTTTAATTACCTTTGTCATTTCATTTTTTACCTGAGAGACTATTTCTTATCTGATCTCTTCTGTGGCCTGATGGAGTTGTTTCTTTACTTCCATTGTGATCATTTTAGCAATTTCATGTGTCTGTTTACCAAGTTCTCCTATGTTGATGTCTCCAGGACTTATTCTGGGTCGGGTGGACTTCTGAGATTGTGTTTTAGTCCTTTGTCTTCTCATTTTTGATGCTGAAAGCAGAGTGCTATCTCCCTCTTCCCCGGCAGCTCAGCAAAGATCCTAGTGTCCCTAGTTTTCCTGGTAGTCAGACTTCCCCCTCAGTAGCTGCTGAGATGCACTGCTCAATGTGAGGTCTTCCAGTGGTTGGTGGAGTGTACCTAGTTTTCCGAGGTCCCAGAGCTGAACTGCGATGTCGGTGGATCACAGACCACCTGATCCTGTGCTCCCATGTAGCTCAGAGCATGTGTATGACACAGAAGTGGGCTGCAGTGGTGGCATGATCATGGATCACTTGGTCTTGTGTCCCCAGGCACTTCAGGGTTCAGGCAGAGCCCAAACATGAACCTAGTGTCAGCAGTTTACATGGACCACCTGGTTTGGTGTCACCAGGCAGCTCAGGGTGCAAGCAGGAGCCAGACTCGGGTTGCCCTGTCAGTGATCACAGACTACCTGTTTCTGTGTCCTCTGGGAGTTCAGGGCCCGCACAAAGCCCAGACATAAACCACACTGTCAGCAGTTAATGGACTGCCTAATCAAATACCTTAGGTGGTACAGGGCACGTGCAGGGAGGGCCCAAAGGGGAATCCTGATATTAGTGGTTTGTGACTGTTCTGAGCCAGTATCTCTTGGCTGCCCCAGTGCACAGAGGGCAGACACAGACTATAATGGCAGCTGGATCTAGGGTCACCTGCCCTGTCCCCAGGATGTAGGTGTGGTCTACCTGGTTCCCTTGGTGCACAGCAGTGAACCATGATGTCAGTGGATCGCAACCACCTGATTGTCTGTGTAGGCATCTTGGGGCACATGCTGGAGCCAGATGCAGCCTATACAGATGGTGATCATGGACTGCCTGCTTCTATGTCCTCTGGGAGGTCAGGGCACGCACAAAAGCCCCATGATAAATCTAAAATCTGAAAAATGAGGTTAAAATAAGTTGCATCATTTTCAGTAAAATATGATCACTTTTTATATGTATAGTGTATTAGCTTTCCAGTGGTTGGGACATAATATCTGACCCCCATAATTTAAGATGAGTGGTTTATTTTGATATGTTTCCGGAGAGGACTTGGCCAGCTAGCTTTGTCATGGAGGAAAGGTATGACAGCGAAAAAGTGCTTATGTTATGGCTTCTGGGACACAGAGCAGGGGAACAGTGCCAGAGAGGAAGGGGTCAGAAACCATATATAGTACCCAAGGTCACACCTCCATGGTCCATGCAGACATATCCAGAAGTGTGTTTTACTAATCCTGTGTGTGGCTCCCAACCCAATCAAGGTGACAGTTGAGTTTAATCTTCACATACAGGTTTCTAAAATTTGTCAAAATCAGTGATGTAACAAGAATTCAAATCTCTCTTAGCACTGTAGGCTGTTTGGAGGGTGTATGGTAATATGTATTTGGGTCCATGTTCACCCTTCTGATCCACTGAATACAAAATTTTCCCTAAGATTTAAACTGGTTCCTTGCCAGATGCTCATATGGAACGAAAAAGATAGTAAGTAGGTCAAATAGATTTTTTTATCTGATGTAAATTCAGTTGGCATCTGACTATCTGAATAGCCTAATTTAAAATCCAACTATCACAGTAATTTAAATATGTGGCTATATCTTAGTGTTTAATTTTCAGCAATGTTTGAAGTATAAACCGAATATACAGTATCTTCCATAAGCACAAAACTTACCAACTCTAGTTAGGTACTCAAAACTCCTGCCTGCAGTTTTGTTCTATAAGAAAGAAACACTATTTTACAATGAAATAATTTTGTATTTCTCACTTATGAATAGAATTTTTAGTTTTTAATAGTTTTTAAAGGGCAGCATTCATTTATTTTACTAGCTTGACAATTTGAAAAGCAGAATTATTTTCACCCAGAGTGAATTTTTTTAAAGCTGATAGGGGTTGCTAAGTAAAGGTAGCCATTAATTAAATTTGATAAACTTGGGGCTTTTACTCATTTGCTTCCATTAATGTCATGATGCATTCAGGAACAAATTCATGTACTCAGATGTGTTTAGCTAGCTGTATCACGTGGCCTTCAGGGAGTCCTTCAAACACGAATGATTTATTGCTTCATGTGTTCTGGCTGTGAGTTATTCTCAAGTCACAGGTAAGGTAGCATGTGGGAAGGAATGATTGTGCAAGAGTCTGAAAGGAGAGAGGGAAGTTCTGATAGGCCAGCTGGGGCCAGGGCAAATCTTGGGTGTTGAAACCACAAGGGCATACTTACCTCTTTGCTGAAGCCAATTTTGTCTCCATTTCTTACTGATGATGCACATCCCTATTGAATCTTGCCTGTGCTAGGGAAAACTTGAGCAGCATGGTATTGCGGTCTGGGAGCTCCCAGTCCTGGATGTGTACTCCTGTGTCCCCTGTACACCATGGGTGGGACTAAAGAGAGGAGATTAGAGTTTGTGAAAGCAGGTGATAGAAAAGCTGTATCTTCAGTGAGGGGACTGTGCAGGCAGAGTGCTACCTGTTTAGGATAGCAGCAGTATGAGATGACTCTAAGGGAGCCATTTCTGAGGGGCACCACCCATTTGAGGAGCTCTAGAAAGATAGTGGCAAAAAAAATAGGACTGGGATCAGATATGATAAGCTGAGAGGGTCTTTAATAATTGGGCTAGATAAGTGAAGTTGATCAAACCAGCATGGCAGTTAAGCATCCAGGGCTGTAACATCCTTTTACTCTTGTCCCTTAATTTCTCTTGGTCCTGCATTGAGGCAGAGCTGGGGTCTGATGGGCTGGGAAAGGGAGTTGCAGTGCCCAGGGAGTCTAGGAAGATGAGAAAAGTCTACAGTAGGGGAAGGTTGAATACTATCACTATACATGGTGCAGGACTTTCTGTAGAAAGGGCTGAGGGACTGGGAGGCATGTAGGGTTGTGAAGGCCAACTGTGCAAAAGAAATTGTAGGGTGTGTATGGTTCAGAGATGAGGAAGAAGGTTGGTTGTGCTGAGGGGAGGGTTGTGCTGAGGGCAGGGAGACTGATCAATAAATACATGTATTAAGGATAATTAAAACAGATTTCTTACAAATAAGGAAAGAAAAATCATAGGTTAAACCTATAGAATTGGGATAAATGGGAGGCAGTGATATTAATATCTGTAGTTAGAAATTGGTGGAGATACAAATGTGCACATGCATGTGTGTACATGTACATATGAGAAAGATTGTCTTCAGGAGCACCCCCAGACTTGACAAGGTCCTAAAGGAGCCACAGGGCCCTGATGGTGCTATTACTTGTGCTGTAATCTCTTACACTTCAGGCCAGTAGCTCTTGAGGTAGGGTCTAGAGGAAGCCAGGTCTGAGAATCTTTAAAGTGGCCTCTTCCTGGGGAGTCATATGGATGTTCTTAACATCCAGCCAGTAGGCTGTGACATGAGTTAAATGCCTTCATGAGGGGCTGTCACAAGGAGTCTTCTCGGTGTTTGAGGTCTGCATGGTTATTGGGGCATTAATCTCACAAGTGCACAGAAGGCTCCAGATCATAGAAGAAAAGTAGGTTGACTGTCAGTCACACTCTTCTACAGGTTGTGTGACCTGATGAGCACATCCCTAGGAGACAGCTGACCACCTGTTGGGAAGACAGGCCCTTCTGGGGATGCATGGGGGCATGAGTAGCTGAGGGCGATGGCTGGCTCTTCCTGTGCTCATATGTACATGTGTGTGTGTGTTACTCCACACACATGCATGGTTCCCTAATGTTGCCCCCACATGAGTGTGATACCCAAATTCTGCTCTGAGGAACATGGAACATCCTCAGAGCTCAGGTCTTGAATTCTGAACATTGTCTACCACAAAGGGAGCCCACATGCCTTGAAGAAAAGGCTGATCTTCTGAGGCAGGGAACGTGGAACAAGAGATAGAAGGAGGGATATGCTCTGAGAATGGTGGGCAGAGTAAGGGATATAGAAGCTTGAAGAGGCTTTTACTAGTCAAATATTTTGATATCAAGATAATGATGGCAATGTATTATATAAATAAATAGAAACCCATCAGTTTATACTGATACAAAGAATCACCTGAAAAATTGATGAAGAACATGATATATTCTTAACTTCAAAATACCTCCCTATAAAATACTGAAGAGCTTCAAAGGGAAAAGAATGTCTTTACAATGTAGAAGCCTGGCACACACCACCTTCTTGTAGGGAGTAGAGCCACCAATCAGGGCCCTTGAGTCTCTGCAGTAGTTCCTGGCAAGAGTATATTGGACAAGACCAAGTGGAGGGAGATGCCACACAAGGACTGGCCTGCGATCTTCAGAAGTGTCAAGATAAGGTAGATTCAGGCATGACTAAGAATTATTTGAGACCCAAGGACACTGAAGAACAGCAAGTACAACAGTGACTCTGAACTGTGTTCCTTTTGTTATATAAGATGTAATCCAGATGACTGGTAAAACCTGAGTAGAGGGGCCTAGAGGGTTGCAGCTTGTTGGTGTTAATTTTGTAACTCATAATCGTGGCTATGTAGGAGAATGTCCTTGTCTGTGGAAATAGCAGTTGAGGGTCTAGCGCAGTGGTGGAGAATCTGCCACATGTGTGCCACAGCAGACTGTTACCACTGAAAGCTCTTAGAAGGTTTGCAATCACTGATATAGGATGTTGGTTTGGGGTCTTAACTCTATGCTCTTTGTGCTGTCCTTGAAACTTTTCTGTGATACTGTTTTCAGAGGAAAAAATGAAAAACAAAACCTCAAAAATGTTCCTACCTTTTTATTAATTTTATGCCTGGGGATCTATCCTAAAGGAATAATCCAAAATCCAAGCACAGCTTCCTACTGCTCATTATTTTTGTGTTAGGAAAACTGGAAATAACCCAGTGTTTATTGGCAAGAAAATGGGAAACTTAATTTAGGTATCTTCTTGCTTTGCAGCTATTAAAAATACTATTTTGGAAGAACTTTCATCACCATGGGAAAAATGTTACATAAGAGAGGTACACCATTCTGTGTAGACTCTCAATTATCTAGTAACAGGTTATCTTCGACAGCTTTTAAGGAAACATGAAAACATCAACAACAGTAATTATCTTACATACTAACTATGGGGTTTTTAATTTCTTGATATTTTAAATTTATACATATATATATATATATATGTAATTTTAAATAGAGTAAGAAAAAAGAGAACAATAACAAAATAGCAGGCACATAGACAAAAACAAAACAAAGCAAAAACAAAAATGATACAGGGTTTCAGAACAAAATGATAGTAATTAACAGTGGCTATTATATTACATATTGTTATCTTAAAGTTGGTCAGATTACAAAATGTAATATAAGAATGCAACCATTAAAGAGAGTAAAAATTAAAAACAAAAAAAAAGAAATGATACAGAGTCACTAGACAGGATGGTAGGAATTCACCAATGGTTGTTATATTCCATATTGTTGTCTTCAAGTTAGTTCAGATTACCAAATCTAAGCGTGCAGAATTGGTCAGAAGGGAAAAAAAACATAGGCATTAACTGTTCCTGTTAATAAACATTTCAGCAGTACAGTTGTCCCAGCTCTTGATATTTTTTAAATCCCCCAAAATGAGGCTGTTAGAAAATGTAAGATGCAATAACACACACACACACACACACACACACACACACACACACACACAGAGCCTGTTGTCTCTCAGGAAGCTTTCAAATTCCCAAGGAACAGTGCTGTGGCTTGGTATGGTGTGTCGTCAGAGACTCATGGTGGAGCCTGGTCTCATTGCGGCAACACCAAGAGGACCTGGAGGAGGCAAGGCCCAGTGGGAGGTCTGAAGGTGATTGGCTTCGCCTCTCTGGGATGGGTTATTTGTCATGGGACCCTTAAGTTCCTAGAGAACCAGCTGTAAAATCCTGAGCCTGGCCCCTGAGTTGCTCTTTGGCTTTCTGCCACTGAGGTGGTATCTGCACTGGTCCTTGTACCTCATACACACTTCCATCATGATGCTAGCCACAGAAATGTGATCTGAGTAAGCCTTTAATTTTAAGTGACTCAGGCATGAATGGTTATTCTTAGTAACAGAAAATGGGCTTATATAAATTTTTTTATTTTTTATTTTAAAGATAAAAGAACCAAAACATATTTAAAAACAGACATAAATAAAGCAACATAAAAAAAAAAGCAATACAGAGTTTTAGATAAGGTGATAGGAAATTAACAATGGTTGTTAACTTAAAATTGGTTACTCAGATAAACATAGGAATGCAAAAATGATCAAACATTTAACTGTTCTTTTCACTGAAGCAAAAGAAATTAGTAGTACAACTATGTTAGCTATTGTGTGTATATAAATTCATATTTTCCCTTGTTTTCTCATTTTTTTATCCTAGGCACTCATTCTTTTTGAGCAGTTTCTTTGCCTTAAACAGTACCTGTTGTACCTTTTAGATTTTATTTACTCTTTCAAGTTCTTGTTAGGGAGACAATACAATGTTTATACATGTGAGTCTGATTTATTTCATTTTATGAGTATGGTTTCTAAATGCATCCGTTTACCTATAAAAGCCTCGAGTTTATCTTTCTTTATAGCTGAGTAATAGATGCAAAGACATTATATTACATTAGAACCATAACATTTTGCACCCTAAAGACTCACGTACATCGCTTTATGTAAAAAGCATACCCAATAGAGAAATACCCAAAAAGAGATACCCAAAAGAGAAATAGCTGGGTTGAATGGGACCTCTGATCCTAGTTGTTTGAGGAATCTCCAGACTGATTTCCACAGTGGTTGCACTGGTCTACACTCCCACTAACAGTGGAGAAAAGTTCCTTTTTCCCCACAGCCCTTCCAGCATTTGTTACTGGTTGATTTTTTTATGATAGTCATTCTTTCTGGGGTGAGATGGAATCTCAGTGGTGTCTTAATTTGCATTTTGTGAACAATGTTGAACATTTTTTCATGTATTTATTTGCCCTTTGTGTGTTTCTTTATCTGAGAAGTGTGTATTCAGCTCAGATGCCCATTTTTGTATTGGGTCTTTGAATTTGAGGGGCCTGATTTAAGTCTTTATATATTCTAGATAGAAGTCCTTTGTCTGAGAGATAGTTTGCTAAAATTTTTTCCCATTTTGTGGGTTTCCTTTTTACTCTCTTGTGATTCCTTTAAATGTGCAAAAAGTTTTCAGTAAGTTGGGATCCCAGTAGTTGATTCTTTAAAGTATTTCCCATGCAGTTTGGCTTTTGTTCATGAACGCTCTGCTTAGCCCTTTGTCTTCAAGATTTTTACCTATTTTCTCAAGTAGATTTAGTGTTTCTGTTTTAATATTTAGATCTTTGATACACGTTGACTTTAGTTGGGTGCATGGTGATAGACATGCATCTAGTTTCAGTCTTTGACATGTGGTGAGCCAGTTTTTCCAGCACCATTTATTGTCAGGTAGGTGCTCTGCCACTGAGGTATATCTCCCAGCCCTAGCACCATTTATGGAAGATCCTGTCTTTCTTCCAGTAAACTTGTTTGACCCCTTTGTCAAAGATAATTGTCTTTGTGATTATGGCTGCAACTTCCAGTCTGTTCCATTGATCCTCAGGTCAGTTTTTTGCCAATACCATGCTGATTTTATCACAGCAGCTTTGTAGTATAATTTCAAGTTAGGGATTGTGATGCCTCTTGCCTTGCCTTTGTTACTCAGGATTGCTTTTGCTATTCTGGGTCTCTTATGGTTCCAGGTGAATTTTATGAATATTTTCTCTAGATCTGTAACGTACACTAATGGTATTTTGATTAGGATTGCACTGAATGCGTATAACAATTCTGGGAGTATGGCCATTTTCACAATGTTGGTTCTTCCTATTCATGAGCAAGGAATGTCTTTCCATTTTCTGAAATCTTCGATCTGTGTTTAGAGTACTATACTTTTCACTGTATAGATCTTTTACTTCTTTTGTTAGATTAATTCCTAAGTATTTCACTTTTTTGGATGCTATTGTGAAAGGTATTGTTTCCCTTATTTCTCTTTCAGTATGTTTGTTGTTTGTGTATAGGAATGCTATTGATTTTTGAGGGTTGTCTTTGTATCCAGCTATGCTACTGAATTTGTTTATTCTAGGAGTCTTTTGGTGGAGTTTTTGGGGTCCTCTATGTATCATGTCATCTGCAAATAATGATAATTGCACTTCTTTCTTTCCTATCCTTGTTTTATTTCTCCCTCTTGTCTAATTGCTTTGGCTAATGTTTCCAGAACTGTATTGAATAGGAGCAGTGACAGTGCATATCCTTGTCTTATTCCTGATTTTAAAGTGAAAGCTTTCAGTTTTTTTCCATTTAGTATGGTGTAGGCTATTGGTTTGTCATAGATGGCTTTGATCAGATTGAGGTAAAAATCATCTAGTCCCATTTTCTGTAGGTTTTTATAATGAATGTATATTGGACTTTGTCAAAAGCTTTTTGTGCATCTATTGAGATGATCATATGTTTTTTGTCTTTCTGTGGTATGGTATATTACATTTATTGATTTGTGTATATTGAACCCGCCCTGCATCTTTGGGATGAATTCTACTTGGACATGGTGTATAATCTTGATGAATTGCTGCATTCAGTTTGCTCTAGTATTTTATTGAGTATCTTTGCATCTATGTTCTTAGGGAGATTGGCCTTTAATTTGTTGTAGAATTCAGCTGTGAATCTGTCTGGACCTGAGCTTTTATTTGTTGGTAGGCTATTTTTTTAATTTTAAAGAGAAAAAAACCTAACAAAACAACAAGACAAAAACAAAACAGCATAGAAATAACAAACATTACCTCAAAACAAAATGATAGGAATTAACTGTGTTTGCTACACTGCTTACTGTTATCTTCAGCAAAGTTGCTCAGTCCACCAGATGTAAAAATGCAAGAATGATCAATCAAAGACAATAATAAGTACTAAAAAGAAATTGGAAACAATAGAGAGCTTCACCATACAACATGGTAGGAATTCAACAATGGTTCTTATATTTCATACTTTGTCTTCAAATCAGTTGTTTTGATTACCAGATGCAAGCATGCAAAATTGGTCAAGAAAAAAAGAAAAATTTAAGCATTAACTGTTCCTTTCAATAAACCACAGACATCAGCAATACACCTATCCCAGCTATCCTTGTGTATACCTATACATTATTTTTATTTTAAAGAGAAAAGAAAAAACACCCCAAATGACAAAAACAAATACATAAGAAAAGTGTATAAAACAATAAAAATGATACATAATTTCAGAACAAGGTGATAGGATATTAACAACGGTTGTTATATATTGTTATCTTCAAAGTGGTTGCTCAGATAACCAGGTGTAGGCATGTAAGATGGATCAAACAATTGAACATTAACTGTTCCTTTCCATAAACTGATAGAAATTAGTAGTATAACACAGCGATATCTACATACCCATGTTTATAGCAGCACAATGAGTAATAGCTAAATCTTGGAAACAACACAGATATCCATGAACTGGAGAATAGATTAAAAAGATGTGGTATTTTTATACAATGAAATATTACTCAACTATAAAGAAAGATAAACTAGAGGCTTTTATAGGTAAACAGATTGAAATAGAGACCATACTCTTTAAGTGAAATAAATCAGACTTGTGTGTAAATATCATATTGCCTCCCTACTATAAGAACCTAAAAGAGTAAATAAAATCTAAAGGGTACAATAGATACTGTGAAAGGGAAAGAAACTGCTCAAATAGGTAGGAGCAACTGAGATGAAGGAGGGGAGAGGAAAAAGAAGGAAGAGAAAAAATGAATTTATATATACACAAGATAGCTAACATAATTGTTGGTAAGTTTTTAATGACATTTTCAGTTTCATTAATTGATATTGGGTTATTCTGAATTTTTATATCTTCTTGATTCAACTTTGGTAATTTACAAGTATCTGGGAATCTGTCTGTTTTTTCAGTGTTTTCCATCCTGTGGGAGTAAAGGTTTTCCAAGTAGGTATTGATGATCTGAATTTCTATAAGATCTGTAGTGACTCACTCTTTTTATTCCTTATTGCATGAATTTGAGTTTTTCCTCTTTTGATAAGGTTGGCTAGGGGTTTATAAATTTTATTTATTCTTTCAAAGAACCAACTCTTTGTTTCAGTAATTCTTTGTAGTTTTCTTCATCTCAAATGCATCAATTGCTGCTCTGATGTTTGTAATTTCCTCCCCTCTTTGGTCTTTGGGCTTGAACTGTTCTTTCTCTAAAAGTTTGAGGTGCAGCATTAGACTATTTATTTGTTTTCATTCTGTTTCCCTAATGTCTGATTTCACCACTATAAACTTCTCTCTGAGGACTGCTTTCAGTGCATCCCACAGATTCTGGTAAGTTGTATTTATGTCTTTTGTTTGTACATATTGTGTACTTCTTTAATTACATCTGTGACATATTGGTTATTTAGGAGGTTCTTATTTGATTGCCATATGTTTATGGAGTTTTTGTTGTTCCTTTTGTCTTTAATTTCCAATTTCATTGCACTGTGGTCAGATAATATGCATGGGATAATCTCAATTCCTTTGCATTTAGTTAAACATGTTTTATGGAGTAGTATGTGGTCTATTTTAGAAAACGTCCCATGTGCAGCTGAGAAGAATGTTTATTCTGATGTTGTGGGGTGGAACACTATAAACATTACTAAGTCTGTTCACAGATTTGGTTCAGTTCTGTTATTCACTGATTTTCTTGTCTAGTTGATCCATCTCTTTGTAACAATGGGGTATTGAAATCTACCAGTACAATTGTGTTATTACTTGATTTTTTGTATCTATTGATAATTGTCATATAGTTGTGTGCTGCTGTGTTTGGTATATATATGTAATTGTTATCTCTTCCTCTTGGGGTTTCCCCCTAACAAGTATGTAGTGACTTTCCTTATCCCTTTTGATTATTCTTGGTGTGAAGTTGATATTGTCTGCAAAAAGAATAGGTACTCCTGTTTTTTTGTGAGCTCCTGTTGCATGGAAGATGGTTCTCTATCCTTTGATTTTCAGTCTATGAATTTCTTTTTGTTTTAAATAGGTTTCTTGTCTTGATCCACTCTGCCAGTCTCGGGCTGGGGATATAGCTCAGTGGAATAAGCGCTTGCCTCGGAAGCGCAGGGTCCTGAGTTCGATCCCCAGTACCGCAAAAAAGAAGAAAAAAAAAATCAAAAAGTCACTCTGCCAGTCTGTTTCTTTTGAGTGGTGAGTTGAGGCCATTTACATTGATGGTTATAACTGATATGTTTGCTTATCTTGGTTATGGTATTTTCCTGCTGTTGGTTCCCTACTTTCCCCCCCTGTTTAATTGCTTGCGCTCACTGGTGGTTTTCTGTTGTTCTTGGAACTGCAGTCATTTTCATACCTGTTTAGACTATCTTTTAGTACTCTTTGTAGCATTGGTTTGGTGTTCATAAATCTCTTCAATTGTTTTTTATTGTAGAAATATTTTACTTCTCCTTTAATTTTCAAAGATAGTTTTGCAGGTGCATCAACCTGGGCTGGAAATTGTTCTCTTTCAGGGCTTGAAATACTTCACTCCAAGCTCTTCCTGACTTGAAGGTCCGTGTTGAGAAGTCTGCCATGATTCTCATGGGCTTTCCTTTATAAGTCATCTGTTTCTTTTCTCTCATAGCTTTCAATATTTTGTTCTTGTGCTGAATTTGTGGCATCTTTATTATGTCTTGGTGTAGTTTTATTTGGTCAGGAATATTTAGAGTTCTGAATGCATCATTTATTTGTATGTCAAATTCTTATCCATGCTTGGGGAAGTTTTCTGCCATTATTTCTGTGAAGAGTTTTTTTTTAATGTCATTTATGCTGCTTCCAGCCTTCTCACTGACCCCAAACCATCTTATGTTATTCTTCTTTGCTTCATCTTGTAGCTGTTGGATTGCTATTTTTAAGATATCTTTCCTTTCATTATCACTGTCTGTAATTCTGTCTTTAAGATGTCAAATCGTATCTTTTCCTTTGTTCAACCTGTTGCATATACTTTCAGTGGAGGTTTTAATCTCTTGGGTTTTTGTTTGGATCTGTTTCATGGATTCTATTTCTTTCTTTTGCTGAGTATTATTTGTTTCTATCATTTTTCTAAGCTTCTCTATTCTTTTATCTGCATCTTCTCTAGTATCTTTGATTATAAGCATCATTTCTCTATGTATCTGAGACATTATTTTCTGCATAACCTTTTCCACTTGTTTGTTTGTTTTTTCTATCATTTCAGAAATTTCCAGTATTTGATTTCCAGTTTCATCTACCTCAAGTTCTGGGTTTGTCCTAGGTTGGCTGGGGTCTGGTTCTGCATCTTGTCATTTTCTATGTTCTCTTTTATATTTTGTTTTCTATGTTGATTCTTGTCAGTTCTTATCATATATAGCTTTATCACTATATTTAGGTTTCCCTAGAGGGTGTCTGTTCTTCAGGGATGTCTTTTAGATGTAGGTGGCTTCTTATAACTATCCAAGGCCTTAGTTTCCCAACTTACAAAGGATGCAAGGTTACTATTTGGTTCAGTTCCTAATCCTTTGATACTGGGCTGTGGTGATGATTATGACCTCATATAGTCACAGTGTTATACAGGGGAGAAAAACTGTTCATAACATGTATGACATCCTGGTTAAAGTAGTACAGTTAGTAATAGCAATAGTTTCCAGTGCAGTTTAACTACTGATAAACTATGATAACCAGTAACCTCTTACCTCTTACCATGGTGGTAAACTAAAATTATGTAACAAAATTAAATGTATACTGTATGCTTGTAAGCAGTGATCAAATACAAAAATAACTACCAAAGTTGGGTGTGATGGCGCATGCCTATAATCCCAGCACTTGGGAGGCTGAGGCAGGAGGGTCATTGTGGGTTGAAGATCAGTCTGGGCTACAAAGTGAGCTCAAGTGAGCCTGAACTGTGTAACGAGACCCTGCCTCAAAAGACAAACTACTAAACAGAAGAAAATAAGGTGACATCCAGCCAGACAGGAGAGGGATATCCATGCAAACAAGGGAGAATGAAAGTAGTAAAATACTTCACGTGTTTATAGTTCCGTGATAGTGCCCATATTTAATACTGGAAATGTGCTGGATGTGGAGCTGATCTTGGCCTCGACTTTTGTTGGTGGAGTTCTCCAGAGTCCAACTGCTGGCTCCTTGCTGCAGCTTAAGACACTTCCACGCTGCTGGTCTCATCAGTCCCTCTGCCCTTCAAGGGTGTGTGTGTGCTCGTGCACCTGGGACCGGCTATTGTCCTGGGTCTCAGGTCTCAGTGTTTCTGTCAGTCTACTCAACAAAGGCGTGTGTCCTTACACTCCCCTCAAAGCTCCCACAGTCCTGTGCTCAGAGGCCCCACCATCCCACAGGTACAATGGAGGAAACACGGACTCACTCTGCTTGCAGGTCCCCACTGTCCCACAGGTATAATGGAGGAGGTGTGGACTCACATTGCTTGCAGATCCCCACCATCCCACAGGTACAGTGGAGGAGGCACAGACTATACGCAGGTCTCTGTTGACCCACAGATATAATGGAGGCGTTATGGACTCACTCTGCTTGTAGATCCCCACTGTCCCACAGGTAAAATTTTGATTTTATAATTGCATCGAAGTTCGAGTTTATCTCTTTGCCTGTCTCACTCCATTTACTATTTTCCTTAATGGTAGAATTTATAACCAGGTAGCAGACACAGTTGAGTACTGTCTGCCACAAAGCCTCCCAGCACCAGGGAAAGTGACTCCAGGGCCAGGGGCTGGGCCCACTCTCTGCCAAGAGACACTCAGGTGTCATGTGACCTACTTTTGGCAGAGATGGGGAGAAGGTGTGAGATGTCCCCAAGCATAGGTGATACTAGCAGAGATGAAGACCTTCTGTGGACATTACTAGTATTGGGTGGGTTGCTGACGGTGTCCTTCCTTGTCTCTGTGCTGTACTCAGCACCAGTGTAGGGTGATGTCCCATCTGCCTGGCAGCTGTTCAGCTTTGTGTACTTTTCTCCTTGGTGTGCCAGTGCCATCAGTGCACAAAAAAGTGTTTGTGTGCAAGACTGCTGACCACTGGCTGCTGAGATAGGGGTTGGGAGGAGAAGTGGGGAGTAGGGGAGCACCAGGGAAGACTGGGTTGGTCACATAAGCTAGTCACTACTGTGGATGACGTTACTGGCTAGGTTGTCCTCAGTAGTCTTCATCTAAGATGCACCCTCCCCAAAATGATACCGAAGGCAAGATCATGAGAAAATGAGAAGCTGTGCTTAGAAAAAGATTATTTTTCCTTGCTGATTTGCTTTCTATGGTTGGTTGCCCTGAGCAAGAGTTGTTTCCTCATCCCGGTGTCTGTCTTTGCAGTCTGGGCTCAGATGGGGCCATGTGGAGAGTATACTTTGATTATGGCACAATAAAACAGACTGTCAGGTGGCTGTGGGTGTTTTAATATGAAATCTGTTGTATAAATTGCTGAGCTTTTAAATTAATTGTCCAGGACTGGAGATTGAACCCAGTGCATTTGTTTCTTTGTTTTGTTTTTAATTTTAAACACAAAAGAATGGAAAGATAATCAATAATCAAACAGACATGAACCAGAATAACTTAAAAGCAATAAAGGAAATACACAATTACAGAGAAGATAGTAGGGAACTAACAGTGGTTGCTGTATTACATAATGTTATCTTGAAGTTGGTTACTCAGTTATACAAATAAAGGCATGTATGGTTGATCAATCGGTTTTCTCCACCCTCATCTCCATTGTTACCCCACGCAAGCAGTCGTCTTCCCTCTGATAATAACTGTAGTTTTTGGTTTATTTACTCCCTCAGGCTCTCACATTGGAAAGACACATGGCTGCTTCAAATTATGTTGTAATGAACATGGGTGCACACAAATTGCTATGGCACTGAGTGGAAAAGCACCCATCCTCAAAGATGGTAGATAGGCGGGAACCCAGGTACACTATGGTCAGCACCCCACTGACAAATCCTCAAGGCCCTTGGGGGTCTAGTCGAGTCCGCAGGGTCACCCCCATGAACTGCCAGGCTCTGCCCCAACACTTTGCACCCAGGTGTCTGGTCAAGTCCGCAGGGTTGCCCCTGTGGACTGCCAGGCTCTGCCCTGATGAGGCACACCTGGGGGCCTGGTCAAGTCTGCAGGGTCGCCCCTATAGACCGCCGGGCTCTGCCCCTTTGCCACGTGCCCAGGGAACCCTGGTCCAGGTCCTCAGGATTTTCATGTAGCCTGCAGGGAATCCCCCTCCCCCCACAGTCTGCTGAGCTCCCTGTCAAGGGCCCTGGGGTCCCCTCATAGGCCACCAGTGTCCCCTGAAAGCTGCCTGTGACTCTTTGGAGGCTATCCCCAACCAGCTAGAGGTCCAGGTCTGCACCCTACTTCCAAGTCTTTGCCTCCTCTCACCTCTCAAATCTCCAGTGCTGCCGCTCCCTGCCCCTTACACAGCTGGTCATTGGGTGCACTCAATGACACTGGGCACAAGTGGCGTGAGGTCTCCCCTACCTGTGCTCCTTGAGGTAGTCCAGGGTGTGTACTAAGTTTAGTTACTAGTTTTAGGAGACAATTGGAGGAGTTTTTTGGGTCTTTTGTGCAGAGTATGTTGTCATCTCTCAATCTCTAGGACTCCTGCTTTTCATATAACTTGTCTCTATGAAACCCAGTGCATTTGTACTGAGCTACATCCCCTTTGAGACATGGTCTCGCTAAGTCACTAAATTACCCAGGCTGGGCTAAACATGGAATCTTCTTGTCTGTGTCCAGCACTTCTGGAATGTATCCAGCACTGGTGCCTTAGCTGTCAGCTCCTGTATGTTGTAAGTGTAACGTACAACTCTTTTCAGGGTCTCCTGTGTGGCAGCGTTTTCCTTCAAAGTTGTTAGAGTAGAATATTTAAAGTGGCTTATTTAGTGGTGTGCTGAGCAATGCTAGATCATCATGTTTGCTTTTTATCAGTGCCAAAGTGTTCATGCCTCTCGCTGGAAATGTTTCACTACTGATGTCTCAGTATCTCAAAGCTCTTTAATTCCTTTTTATGAGGACAAAGGAAAATAAAACCTAAGTGAACAAACCTAGGAGCTAGGATGCATCGTGCGTGGGCTTGGGAAGTATCTGGGATAAGTGTTCTGGGAAGGCACTGTTAGAGGAAGGAGAAAGGTAGAGCAGGTGGTGGTGTGGTGTTACAGCATGGGGACGGAAACTACTGGAAGTAGTTGGACTGCATAATTACAGCAGCACCTAAGGTGGGGAACAAAACCCTGTATCCTCTGAATAAGCCCTCAGTCATGAAGCCCAGGCTCCTGGGCAAGCTGTACTTGATAACTTTTAAAGGGGACTGGCTAATGGTTGTGTCATCGCTGGGCTGCAGCGTCAGCATTACCTGGCAACTTGTTGGGTTCTCAGACCCCATCCATATCTGAGAGCCTTGGGGTGGGCTGGCACGTTCCCTGAACACAGCTTAGCCTGTCTGCAGTGGCAAGGCCTTGTGCTTATGCTGAGTTGCTGACCTTCCCAGGAAGTAAGCTAAGGCCTAGGCCTCAGCTCAGCAGGCTCAGATGCTCAAAGTGTTCCATTCCACGTGGTCATGGGAGATTTCTGTCTCATGTTATATAAGTCAGACTGCTGAGACTGCTTTCTTTTTAGAGCCACTCTGAGAAACTTCTCTGCATTTAATACGTGAGTTTTTCTTCCAGCAGAACAATCTGTCATCCAGTCTAGTGCCTGTTTTCTCATGCAAGGGTTCAAAGAGGGCCCTGAGAGAGACCAAAATGTTACTTATACAGCCCTATTCCTTATCAGTGATAATTTCATGTAAAGCTGTATGATGCTAAATGACTCCTGATTTGTGACAAAAAGTCCCACCACACACTGGCAGGATGGTTCTCTCAAGTAGCACAGATGCTTTTCAGCCATGTGTGTGGCCTCTGCTTATACTCAAGCATCTGCACCTCATACTGTCCTGCATGAGTTTTTTATAGAATGTACCAGCTCTGGTGGTACAAAATCAGTCAGCTCTGGTGCTGAACTGTTAGGTCCATCTCATCAGACTGTCAGGGTCAGTTTCCAGCTGCTTCCATTTCTCTGAGGATACCATGAACCTCTTGTGAGGCTGCGTAGGCTCCTCTAGGAATTGCTTGTGCTCACTGCCACCACTGTACTTATCGGTAACCCTTGATGGGATGCAGTTTACCTTTAGTAATGTCAGAATGACAGTGTACACTGCAAACCAGGGTACATTTCAGGAAGGCTGTGTAAGTGCTCAGAAAAGCTTTCCCCAAAGGATTTGGAGGCTTTCTCATTTGTAGGAAGGTTTTCTCATCTAAAATGGGAACAACAATACTCACAGAGAATGTGTGAGGATTAAGTAAAAAAGTATGGTGTGTGCCTGGCACCTGGTAAGGGCCAGTCCCTTGGGAGTGGTCAACGTCTGTCATTGGCATGGACACTGTACCTTTGTTTAGAACACAGGTAAACTATATCAGTAACACATTTTGTTAACTCAAAAGCAAAATTTTATTCTCATATATAAAACAAAACAAAAACCCCTTTAATATATAATGACAGTTTTTTTAAAGAAAAAGAAAGTGGCAGAACTACAGACCTGGGTAGAAAAATACTCTTAAGCAGCTATTCTAAGCAGTTGATAAAATTTCTACAGTTACTAGCAACAGGCACAAGTTCAGAATCAGCATTTTTCTTTAAAATATTGATTCATATTTGCCCCAACAATTTAAAATGGGTGGAAATACAACTTTCCTACTTAGTAGCAGACCCAGTTATTCCACAGCAGTAACTTAGTAAATGAACATTTCTTTGTGATAGTAACCAAGTATTAGAATTTTGGGTCGACAGTACTCATCTTAGTAAACACTTTCAACCTCTGCCGTAGTGAAGGAGATGCTCCTGAATTTCCTCAGCACGCAGCAATCGAGGGGTCTGACCCTCACTGAGACTTGGTTGGGAGGCATCTTGCTCTCCCTGTGCTTAGGCACACATGGTCAGTGTCCTTTGCACACAATGAGAAACTCAAACACCAGCATAGAGGATATAGTTACTTAGCAAAAAGATATTTCTGCCCAGTAAATAGTTTCCAAAAGGAAAAGAATGTCCTCGAATGAACTAAAGACATGAAAATGTTGAGCTGCATCTGACGTTCACAAAATCAGTCAGTTCAGCTACTGACCAACAGGTGGTGCTACACAACAGGGGAGCAACAGGTAGAGCTTGCAGCTTTAAAACTCAGGAATAACTTTACCTTTATTTAAAGATTTATTTGGTTAAAGTTTGTTCTTATATTCAGACAAAAAATATACTTTATATAAAATTTAATTAGGTCAAACATAAATCCCTAAGAAATTAAAAGTGAGAAGGTAAGTTATTATTTGTCAGACCCATTAAGTTGCACGAGACTCACTATAGTTACAAATAGATTCCTGCCACTGAGCACTAGTTTAGGAATGGAAGATAGCATGTTTTAACTGTGACTTAGAACTGACTGTTTTAACAGTGAAGGTATAACTGCATGCATCCAACTGCCTGTCCTTGAGACTTCAGTCTCTGATGCACATCTCTCACGTCTGCTGAAAACTGCCCTAGAGCCAGATGACCCAGAGGAAAAGCCTGACTCATCTCAGAATAAATACTGGCTTTGAAGCACACATGGCTGAGTTTTTTGCTGAGCCTCACCTTCCAATCCAGCCTGCTTTCTACACTGCTTCTGGGGAGGTAGAGGATGGGCTGGCACCTCTGGTGATGTCACAAATGCAACTCCACAGCCAGGACCACAGCTGTGTGTTCCTGTGTGACACTCCCCCTTCCCTGGCATTTTTAAGTTGGCTGTGAAACACTGTAAAGACTGAAATTCTCCTGTGGTCATTACCTGTCACAGGTTTGGGTGCCACTGTCTTCAGGAATTGTCCCTGCCTTCTGGTTGCAGCCTTGCCAGCAGGTCAGCAGAAAGCACGGGCATCACGGGGCATTTCTGCACCAGTTAGGTTAAAAATATGAACTTTACTACTTTAAAAATGGTTATTTTAAGCTTCATTTAAAAAAGTGAATTATTTTCATAATTTAAAAATAAAGTTTGTTCTGCATTTACTCAGAAGTCTTTCTGGAACTTGCACTCAGGCTTGGCCCGAAGTGTGTACATGTGTATTTAAGTTCTATGAAGAAATCCTATAAAAATAGTATTTTGAATTTCTGTCCAAATGTTAAAGAACACATTTGTAAGAATGATTTTAAAAAGACGGGAAAGAAGTATATGGTTATTTTTCTTTTTTCAAAATTGATATAAAATGTAAAATATTCCCTTTGGAAATTTACTTTTGGAATCATGAATAGCATTACCAGCTTCTCTCAACACTCCCACCCACGGGTCAAAAGTGGACAAGGTTTGTTCGGGCCTTGGGACATGCGGCCTCCTGCTGTGGCCTGGGCCCTAAAGTGTGATCGCTGGCCCGTGTTCCTCCACCCCGCCCAGCGGGAGGGCCAGGCTGCTGCGTGGGTCAGACTTCAGGGAGCTGAGAAGTCTGTGAATGCTGCCATTGCCTTCTCGCCCAGAGCTGTGCAGGGCCAGATCCCGATGCAGCCTGTCCACAAGGCCAGCGCCGTTGGCCCGAGAGAGGCTGCCGCAAGGTGCGCCCTGTGTCTTGGGAATGTGTTGAGGCTCCAAGGCTCCTTCAATGACGATGTCAGCCTCCTCATCACTCTCCATTTCATCAGGATGGAAGCTGTGCAGGACATGGGCCGCTGGCAAGCTGTGGTGGCTGGCAGTGCTGTCTGTGGACTGGCCAGAGCTGCCAGAAGTGCGGCTGCTTCGGACAATGTTGTTCCTCTGGTTGGCAGGCTTAACGGTGACAATGAGATTGTGGCTGTTGGCAATCATCATGTCTGTGACTTGGTCAAGTGTCTTCCCGGCCACCTCGATGCCATTGACTTCCAGGACTTCATCGTTCACAGCCAGCAGCCCAGTACTCTCTGCAAGGCCCCCAGGCACCATGCGGGAAATAAAGATTCCCGGAACCTTCTCTAGCCCATGGGCGGTGACCCGTACACTTGTGCCGTCTCGGATGTAGAAGCCCAGTGGTTTCTCACAACCATGTCTGTAGAGCCTTACACGGCGGTGCGTCTCAGGGAGGATGTCCACATCAATGATGGAGGACACTGGGCGGAAGTCATGTGGCATGCTTATGTCAAGGTGGGCACGCCGGCGCAGACCTTCATCCCTCAGTGTCACCAGCACCTTCTTCTTCCTTGACAGTGTGCCTGCCCCAAAGCTGTAGTGATCTGCCTCTTCTGAAAGAGTCCAGAGACCAAGCAGTGAGAAGCACATGTTACACACATGAGACCAAGCACCACAACTCCCATAAGCCTCAGTTCACTGCCCTGCAGCTCCTCGTGCTTGCTTCCTTCCAACCACTTCCCACCAGCTCTCTGAGCCTGGGCAGAGCTTCTCTGCTGGGTCCTTGAAAGCCACACATGGGGCCTTGATGTATAGACCCTGGAGTGGCTAACCTCACTGAGCCTGGTGCTGTGCAGGCTGAGCTGGTCCCAGGCAGCTGTGAGGCCACATGCAAGCACTGCATCTCCCTGACTAGCTCCCCAGAAGGGAATATATAGGTGATGTCTGGAGACTGAAGGAAGTATTTGCTCATGTCAGAAAAATGTTACATTGAGTTTTGTATTAAGTTTCTTTTATTTTTGACACAAGTTGTTTTTTGAGACAGGAGGCAGGGTCTCGCTATATAGTCCAGGCTGGCCTTGGACTTGTGGCAATTCTCTTGCCTCAGCCTCCCATGTGCTGGGATTATAAAGTTATGACTGGTTTATATAAGGCTTTTTACACAAAGTGCTTCTGGCAAAAATTCAATCCCCCACCACCATGTGTATCTCTATTCCTTGTGCATGCTGATCTTATGGAAACTCTCTTCTGCACTGGCCTTTGAAAGCTGATCATTCTCAGACTGGCACTTCTGCCTCCTCACAGAGAAATGAGAGGTGGCTGGCTCACAGGCACTCATAAACAGGCTACAGCCATAGCCTCAATAGTAATTTTGACCTTTTTTCACATACATGGCTACAAAAGGCAGAAACCTGATGGAATAAAAAACAACCCAAAACAAAAACAACCCAAACCATAGGCAGTGTTGGTGGAAAAGCTGGGTAAGAGAAAAGCAATAAAAGCATAAAGCAAGTCAGGAACAGTCTTGAGAACTGACAAGAGAAGTCTCTTTAAAAACAACAGGAAAATTTATCTCCTCATGTTGCAATAAACAAAGTGGGAAAGCTGAAGAGGTAAACTCTAAAAAGAACCCCCAAACCAAGCTAATGCCAGTGGCAAAGTTAAAAGAAGTAAGCTCAAGGCTGAAGCACCCAAATGGGAAGGGCCTTCTGTAGCCAATAACTGTCCCCATCAGAGAGCTGGTGACATGCTGTATCTGCTAGGTGTTCTACAAGGCAGTATCCGTGCATAAGTACTCTGCTGCTGATTTAGGGCTGAAAGGAAAAGGCTGCACTACTTCATAATACCAGTTGATGCTGACAAGACAGTGGTCCTGGGTGGCTAAGCTTTGAGAAGCGCCTAGATACCATCAAGGACATGCCTGGAGAGCTGTGGAGTGTGGCAAGCCCATCACCAACACTGTGTGCTTATGCTCGGGCCACAAAGGCCAGTGAATGTTACCAGAAGCAGCTGAGCTGTGGCTTGCTGTCTGCAACAGGACCTCTCTCAAACAAGTTCCTCTGCACAGAGCACACCAGGAATGTGCCATCTCCACCTGGACAGAAATTGGTACCTGCAATGTGAAGACCCCAAAACACTGAGACTGCTTCAAGCCATGGTGATGGCAGCAACAGCCCAGACACCGGGGGAGTGGAGTTCTGGATATAGAGAGAGGAAAGCTCATGGAGATGTGTAGGGTTGAGCAGAAGGCTGCAAGCTTGCAAATTCATGGAATCAAAGCTGGGCCTCAACTCTGGGGATAGTAATACAGTTTTGCTTTAACAAAAGGAATTCATGTTCATAAATTGGTGTTCTAAATTTCTTACCAAGAACCCAATTAAGAGCCCAGTTTTTGTCTTTTAAAAATATTCTTATCTGCCTGGAGGTGGGCTTTCAACCTGTCCTATGAAGTGGAGTGGACTGTGTGGTGTCTGCCTGCCACGCCTCCCTGTTTGAATCCATGTCTAGTTCACAGCCTGGCTTCTCGGTTTCCACCAGCTCTCATCTAGGATAAGATAGGCATCTTCACACCCTCCCTGAATAAGGTGCTAACTCTGTGGAGATCGGACTGATAAGTCACAAGGCAGCTAGCCTCACCCCCCTCGTGGGAAAACTTTAACTCTCAATATTTCTCTCATTCCCTTACCTGTTCCACTTCAGTTGCCCTCTGCCACAAAAGCTGCCCCCGCCCTCATTCACTCTGGCAGTTCACCTGCTCGGGTCGTTCTGACATGGGCAACTCCTGCCATTAAGGTTTCTGGCCTGGATGCCCTCCCGGCCGCTCAGGGCTTGGCCTGTTCTGGCCCAGGGACATCTCCTCACCCCACCCTACCCCTGCCAGAAAAAAGAGCTTAAAGGCCCACGCTTTCCTCAGCTCAGGGCTACCTTGGTCCGCTAGGTAGCCTGCTACTCTGTCCCTCCCCCAATAAAGACTTCTCTCGTGTCAGAAGGTCTGGTCTGGTTCCATGTGGGGTCTCGGTTTCTATCATTTGGTGCCGAAACCCCCCCGACCGGGGACCTCTCCCCAGGTCCATGGCCGACCACCTCTGAAGCGGACCACGAGCCTCGGACCTGCCACATTGCTGACCTCCGCATCCACACATCACTCACTGCTAACCATAAGTCCTCTTTCTCCTGCCCCCTCCACACGCCCATTTCCCCTATTCTCCCATCCACCTCGCCTCCCTCTTTGTTCATTTCTGTGACCGACTAATTTGAGGATCACTCCAGCCCCTTCGACGCCAACTGGCCACCTTTCTCTCCCCCTACGGACCTCTCACAGCGAGGTCCTTCACGGAGTCCCTTCGATAAGGTCCTCCACGGATCACTCCAGCCCCTTTGACACACTGGCCACCTATCTCTCCCCCTATGGACCTCTTACAGCGAGGTCCTTCACGGAACCTCCTCCTCTGATCCTCACTTGGTTGGCTTCTCCTTCCTCCTCCTCGCTCTTCCCTCCCTGACTTAAACCTTCCTCTTCTCTTCTCTCCCTGAAGACCCCTCTGTCGCATCTCGCGGACGGCTCATTCTCCCGGCCTCACGCCTCGGCCTCTGCGGTCCTCTCCCGAAATTGTATTGACACGTCGAGCCGCTCCTTCCCATCTCAGGACCCCCTCCCCGACCGGAGACGTCCGCTCGGGGGCCTGGGTCTCTCGCCCTTCTCGCGACCCCCTCACTGACTGGAGACATCTGCTCAGGGAGCTTGGGTCTCTCGTCCCATTTGGGACCTCTCTTGGTCGACAGTGGTCTTCAGTCTCCTCACTCTCTGTTCTCTCTCCCAGTCATCATGGGCAACACCTCCTCCCTCCCCTGCTCTCCCAATGTCTCTGTGCTCCATTGCCTCAAGTCTGTTCTCCATGGCCCCCTCGGTCTCTCTGATCTCAAAGTCAAATGTTTCACCTTCCTCTGCCAAACCACCTGGCCACAGTACAAACTAGATAATGGGTCTATTTGGCCTCCTGAGGGTACTCTCAACTTCAACATCCTGCGGGACTTACACAGTTACAGTCGCTGCAATGATAAATGGTCCAAGGTACTTTATCTGATACCCTATGTCCAAGCTTTCTTCGCCCTCTGTAACAAGCCTCAATTCTATCTTTCCTGTACCGCCCCCCAGAAAAATCTCCTTACCAATTCAACTGGCCAATTCTCCTGGCCAAATCCGCAATGGGACTACCAGCCCAACACTCCAGGTCCCCTAGCTCGAGATCGAATGATCATCTACCTTTTGGCAGGCCTCAAAAAGACAGCCCGTAAGGCAGTTAACTGAGATAAGCTGCGTGAAATCACACAGGAGCCCACAGAAAACCCTGCCGCTTTCATGGCACGCCTATCAGAGGCTCTCACTAAATTTACACACCTTGACCCAGCCTCAACAGAGGACCAACTGGTCCTCAACACCTCCTTCATCTCTCAGTCAACACCTGACATTAGAAAAAAAACTCAAACGCCTTGAGGAGGGACCCAACACCCCCCACCGTGAACTTTTTAACCTGGCCTTCAAGGTCTTTAATGGCTGCGAAGATGCGGAAAAGGAGGATAAACTTGCCTGCACCAGACAAAAATGCCAAATCCTTGCAGCAGCTCTCAAGCCTCAGGCCCCCAGACAGTAGTCTTCTTGGCTCCCAACCAACAAGCAGCCTCTGAGACTCTGCTACAAGAGGGCCACTGGGCGTGGTTGTGTCCTACTTTTGACTGCCTCCAGGGCCCTGCTTCACATGTGGAAAAACTGGGCACTGGAAGGTAGATTACCCCTTCCTACAACGGGAGGGGTCTTCTGCCCCCGCTCAACAGCCCAGACCTCAGCGGTCCCTGACGGACCTGCTTGGTTTGGCCGGAGAGGACTGATGGGGCCTGGGACTCCAAAACCCCACCGACAAGGCAGACAAGATCCTGCTGTCATCTGAGGAGCCCAGGGTAAAAGTCCAGGTGGCGGGTAAGTCAATTTTCTTCCTCGTTGATACAGGGGCCTCCTGGTCCATTCTCCCCAGCTTTTCTGGTCAAAACATTCCCATCTAAGGTCACGGTTGTTGGGGTTGAGGGTTCTCCCCAATACCCTCTCACCACAAGCCCCCTACCTTGCTTGATTGGCTCTAGGTTATTTACTCAGTCCTTTCTCGTAATGCCTAGGTGTCCCACTCCCTTGCTAGGGCGGGATGCACTTGCCAAATTACACATCACACTCTCCTTCCCAAAACCTCGATCACCATCACTGCTCCTAGCCATCCTCCCCTTCTCCCCGTCCCCACCCACAGGTAACAAATCAGACCCCTCCTTTCCATTTGATAATGTCGATCCAATGGTTTGGGACACCTCACTACCCACCGTGACTCAACACCACCATCCCATTATCGTGACTACCCAGGACCCCTCCAGTTTTCCCAACCACCCCCAGTTTCCCTCTTTGCATCCAGGCCTCAGTCACCCCCTCTTTATATCCCACTGGGTTCACCTACTCAGACACACAGCTCAAACAACTGTCCCAGAAAGGTGCTTCCCCTGACCCAGAGGGCTGGCTCCTCTTGGACGGGAAGTACTGTCTCCCAGATGAGCATGCCCAACAGTTCCTTAGCCAACTACACAACTCTTTACACATAGGCTGAAGGCTGCTAAAAGGCTCCTAGACCCCATCATCTTCTATCCTGGCCTAACCTTCTTACTACAGGACACCTCCTCACGATGCACAGTATGCTCCAAAACAAACCCACAAGGCTCTCTTCGACCTCCCCTCATTTTTTCCCCACACCAGTTTAGGGGAACATTACTAGGAGAAGACTGGCAAATTAACTTTACCCACATGCGCAGGCACAGAAAACTCCAATACATTCTCACCTGGGTGGACACATTAATCATTCTCCATTTCTGCCTGCCCCATTCCATTCAGTCAGACAATGCCCTGTAATTCATTTCCAAAGTCACCCAACAAGTTTCACAGGCCTTCAACATCCACTGGGCCCTTCACACTCTACTATCCTCAGTCTTCAGGAAGAAAAAAAGGCCAGCCATCTCCTTAAGGTGCATCTCTCTAAGCTACTCAGCAGTTATGGCCATCACTTCTGCCTATGGCCCTGACCTGTCTTCACGCTGCCTCCCGCCAACCCTCTGGCTTCAGCCCCTTTGAACTGATGTACTGACAGCCTTTTCTCCAGCTTCCTCCTGCTGCTCCAAGCCCTCGCTAATTACTTGCCTCTTCTCTCCCTTAAAACCTCCCCGATTCTATGCAGACCAGTGTTCACCAAAACCTGACAGAAACTTAGCCCCTTTGCAGGTTCAGCCCGGTAAATATCTCCCCCAGTGGGACTCACCTCACCTGTTATGGACCAACGAGCTCCCGTAGCTCCCTTCCCTGCAATCAGACTATAGCCCCGCCTCGCGTTTCCGGCTCGAGCTCTCCCCTGCATCACCGTCACTTCTTCCTATGCAAGGCCTCCCTCTATCCCTGTTACCCCCCCTAACATGGTCTGTCTTCCAGTTCTTCCTCACCCCAGTCTACAGATCTACACAGATGGGGAATTCAGTGACCAATATCTCTACCCACCTGAGCACTCCCGACGTAGCGTCTCCAGCGGAGTAGTCCTGGGGGCATCTGTCTTGGCGGGAGCTCTGGCAGCCCCAGCATTGCAAACTGGGTTGCTTCTAACCTCCCACCGGTTAACCGACCACCAGATCGTCCAAATCAGGTGGCCAGCATTCTTTCTGTGATATATTCCCAGTTAGATTGGCTTGCAGGTGTCGTCCTCCAAAACAGACGGGCACTGGATCTGCTCACCACCGAAAAAGGAGGAACATGTCTCTTCCTGGGGAAAAATGCTGCGTCTATGCTAACCAGTCTGGCCTTATCCAAGAAAAAATCCAGCAACTTAAAAACCGAGCCCAACACCTCCACAGCGACTCCTCTCCCACGTCAAGTATCTGGGCCAGCCTCCTTCCTTGGTTGCTCCCACTGTTGGGACCCCTCGCCGCCATTTGCGCTCTCCTCCTTGCAGCGCCCTGCGTTTTATCCCGCATTCGCAACACAGTCCAAAGATTAACGACTCAAAACGTCAACCTTATGCTTCTTTCAGATTTCCAATTTCAGCCGGTCCCGACTGACGACCCAGAAACAGACTTAACAATGCCCCTCCTCAGTGAGGAGTAGCCACCGGCAAGATATGTCACCCCCTCCTCTCCTTCGGCTGCTGCCGACTGACAACCCAGGCAAAATAACTACGCCCCTCCTCAGCAGGAAGTAGCTACTGACAAGACCCACCGTCCCTATTCCTATTAGATTAAGTCTGGGATGATAAGTCACAAGGCAGCTAGCCTCACCCCCCTTGTGGGAAAACTTTAACTCTCAATATTTCTCTCAT
Source organism: Dinomys branickii (assembly GCA_004027595.1). Lineage (NCBI taxonomy): Eukaryota > Metazoa > Chordata > Mammalia > Rodentia > Dinomyidae > Dinomys > Dinomys branickii. Next base: position 82,317 of record PVLD010004164.1, on the reverse strand, counting down.
TCCCTTACCTGTTCCACTTCAGTTGCCCTCTGCCACAAAAGCTGCCCCCGCCCTCATTCGCTCTGGCAGTTCACCTGCTCGGGTCGTTCTGACATGGGCAACTCCTGCCATTCAGGTTTCTGGCCTGGATGCCCTCCCGGCCGCTCAGGGCTTGGCCTGTTCTGGCCCAGGGACATCTCCTCACCCCACCCTACCCCTGCCAGAAAAAAGAGCTTAAAGGCCCACGCTTTCCTCCGCTCGGGGCTACCTTGGTCCGCTAGGTAGCCTGCTACTCTGTCCCTCCCCCAATAAAGACTTCTCTCGTGTCAGAAGGTCTGGTCTGGTTCCGTGTGGGGTCTCGATTTCTATCACAGACGAGATAGGGTGCATCCAGGGGCCACTGCGGCTGGTAGGTGCGCTGCTGAGTCTCTGAACACAACAGCAGGTGGGAGTGATGGATCCCCTCAGTGAACACCCCACAGCATGCACCCAACTGTATTGCTCTGCGGTGAAGTGTCCACAGACACTTTCTATCTTTCTATCTTTGTGACTATAAACAGTATGTCACTAAATAACCTGGAGTGTGGGTACAGAGGCAAGTATCTGGAGGGTAAATTCTCTGGCTATTTTTTGCTCAAAGGATTTATGCATTTAAATCTAATTTTGGTAAATGTCCTAGTCTCTTCTAGATTTATATGTCCCAGAAATGGAAAATGGTGCTTTAGGGTTGGGATCTGGCCCCATGGCAACAAGGCTTGTTTCTAGAGATCTGTCTCATCACCTCACTGCCCCGAGGGCAGAGGGGGGAGATGCTGTCACTGAGGTCCCCTTGAGAATGTGTGAGCCTGGCTGCAGGGGCTGGACTTGGGTCCTTTCTCTTTACTACAACCACTTCTTTATTTAGGGACCTTGCAATTGTAAAAACATGAAGACCTAACAAGCCAGGGCCGCTGTGACCTTTATGGCGGTAGCTAGATTCTAACTACCAACGCGGAACCATTTAGTCTTAATCCTATTTGTGTCAACTGTAATTTTAGCAAGTCTAAGGGTGTGGAAAGGCCAGCTGCTCCCTTTAGGGTGCAGCTTGTCAATCTGTGGGGTAATTCTTACTGTTTAGCATCAGATAGTGGTCAATCAGAACAGTGAATGTGAACAGTTGTGGCCATATGGGGCCATGCTCCTCTGGTACTCTGGCGAGTTCTCAGGAATGTGAGGTCATAGGTAACACGTGTGATACCCAGGGTGCTGGGGACAGGGCACTCTTCAAGCCATACCTCAGGACTGCTAGACTGTGAGCTTGGAGCTGGTGTTCCTGTGCATACTGGGTGGAGGACATGGGCCCAGAATGGGTGAGGGGAGAAGGTGAACTCTAATTTGGCTGGGTAGAGGATGCTTCACTTGCTGCCCAGACACTTAGGGGTCCTGTAAGAGGCTCTGTGGAAGGTGTCACCGAAACTCTCCAGGCCTATCCCTGCCGCCTCCAGCCCAGTCCTGGACAGTGTCCCCTCTTGACTGATGCTTTTCCTCTCAGGCCCCTGCAGTTAGAGGCTGAACTGTATGGGAGGTGACTCAGGAGCATGTTCAGAGGGTTTCTGAAGAGTAGTATGAATATTCTCCCAGGGCAGCACTTCTTACCAACCAAACCCATGGACCAGCCAGGTAGGTTGTGAGCTCCAGTCATGGGTGCAGCACCAGCACTTCAAGGTGGGGCTGTGTTCCAGGTTTGTTCACAGACTTACTCTGAGTGATTAGAGCCAGTGACTATGTATGGAAGGATGAACTGGTCTCTACACAGGAAGTAAGAGTGGACTGCTCAATGGGGAGATATTCAGATGCCTCTGGAGGAGGAGGGAGTGTATGTATGACTAGTTCTTTCAAACTTGATGCAATGTGCTGGCCGCAGGCTTCACCTGGACCCCCTTTCCCAGCACCCCCGGATGGAGAATGTATGACATCAGCCACCCTGCCTTTCCCACAGTGCACTGCTGTGGAGAGGAGGGACACAGACACTCCCACTGCTGGCTACAAGACGGCATGGTGACGCCTGCACCAAGGCCTTCCCACCAGGGCGCTGCAGTGCAACTTGAGCCACCAACCCAGTACTCTGTCTTTAAAGATGTGAGCATCACACATTATTAGTCAAAATTTCCAAACTACCCTAAAAAGTTGGTCCTAAAGAATATCTCATCCCTAAAATTCCAACTTTTCTGAAATACTTTTTAATAAGAGTAAGACACAGTTTTCTTATCAAGCAAATATGTTGAATTTTATATTTTCCACAAGGTAAACAATTAGAAGACTTTCATTTTTTAGGTAAATCTCTCCCCATATCCTATTTTTACTCAAATTACATTCTGTTTCATTACTTATGTTCTATGATATACTCAACAAAACAAAATAGAAGTCTGGTCCTACAAAGCTCTGATGGTGACAAGTTTTCAGCTTTTTATTTTTTGGTTCAGATCTTACTAGGCTGACCAGACTGGTTTTGAGTTTATAATCTTCCTGTTTCAGCTTCCTAAATAGCTGGGATCACAGGCGTGTGCCACTACTGCCTAACTAAACTAGACATTTTCTAATAACTATTGCCTTCTAAAATGATCTCCCATGTGTATGTGTTTGATGTCAATTAAAATCCCTCCTGACTCGAGCTTGGTGCCTTTCCACCCAAGGAAAGGCTGGGAAACTGGTAGAATTTGCCTCCTTCAAAGTTTTGGGGCTGTCCTCCTGAACAGTGCCTAACTGCACTCTGGCAAAGGAAAGTGTGCACCTGCAAGCACTGGCCAGACAGATACTGCCTGGGCAGGTATCATATGCTGCCCACGTACTCTAGGGACCTTTGCTTAAAATAGTAGATAAAATCAGTTGTTTATTCATTCTGCAAAATCAGGACTGGCTTGAGAGCTGCATCCTCAACAGTGCATCTGCCTAGAGAGCAGGAGTGTCCCACTTTGCCTCAGCCATTGTGCATGTCCCCTGGAACTCGGAAAGAGCAAGGGAGGGACCGTGCTATTCATGGATCTGAACTCTGAGCCCAGAGACTCATTCAAGATGACAACAGCTTGAGCCACGGCTGCAAAGAGCCACAACCTCAGCATGGTGTGTGTCTATGAGCAGTTTCCTGATGCCCAGTTCTACACTGACTTTGATGGAGCTCTTGCCACATCCCCAGTGCTGTGCAGGGGCTGTGTCTCACCATCACTTCACCTGTGTGGCATCCAGGGGCAGGGAAAGGATGTATGGGGCAAAGGAAGAGGCTAAGACAGGAGGTGGTCTTCACACCTGTTCTGCCTGATGCTCCTGACAACAGCCCAGGGCTCCTGCAGCATCTGGAGCAACTCCTGTCTGGAAGGGAACTTCTTTTCCATCAGCTTTTCCTAGCAGTTGTCTCAATTTCTCATTACAAAAACAAGTACATATACTGTGGTATTTTTCAGGCCCTATACACATACGATGTCACAGTCATCAACTGATTACCCACAACTTAGGACAATGGTGCCATCTATGTACCTTTGGCAATGTTTCTGTAATTCACACAGCATGTCTGATGATTTTTTTCATTAATGCTATGGGCTAGGAATTTGCTCAGTAAATAATCTCTGCCTTCAAGTATTTTTAATAACTATACCAGATTCCAAGATGTAGATTTTCCCTCAGTTTCACTGACCCATCCTTTGTCACTGGACATTTAACTTGGTTTCACTGTTTGAACTTATAAATGATAATGAGGTGGCCACTCTGGGCTGTGCCAGCTCTGACTATCTCCTTAAGGCGAATTCCCAGGTTTGATGTACCCTGCATGAGTACTTGCAGAGTGTATTATAAAGTAATCTACCTCAGGTGCCCTCAGTTCTATCTATCCTCATTGAACCGCAAAATCGAAAAGGAATTTAGGAAAATTCCATCAGCGGTTAGTTTTAATTGTGGGTGTCGTAATGACCCCGTGTGTGCTCACAGTATACAGCAGTTGTTACCAAGTGCACACAGCTTAGGAGCTAATACTACAGACAGTAACTGGAGCCAGAGCTTGTGAAGAGGAGGGAAGCAAACTTGGTGTGGCAAGTGGTGCAGGCCCCCTGCGAGCTTTACCCCTGCTGGGCAGAGCGCACTGGCTGGGTGGCTCAGAGGCTTGGCTGCCCTCCCTGCAGAGGCTGCCACTGCTCGGGAGGGAGAGCAGACCCCACACTCAGTGGCATATTTAACCTTTCTAGGCCCTCAACAGGGAAGGCCAGACATGCAGAAACCGAGGTGCAGCGGCGTTCTGTTGTTCCTCTTCTAGCAAGAAGCCAGGGAGACCACAATAGCACAGACCGTTGCACTAAGGTGCTTGATGGCAGTGCGGACCCCTCCTCCGCCCCACAGTCAGGCACGTCAGGTCTGACTCAGACCCCTTTTCCCACTGGCTGTCCTCACACCCCACCCGTGAATTCCTGATCTTTGTGACTCTTAGTTTATGTGCTCCTTATTCTCAAACCACTTGCTCTACTGCAGCCAATGTTGTTTTTCTCTACCTACAGCAAGAGAGAAAGTCTCTGTTCCTCTCAGCATCACGTACTACTTTTATGGCAGCACAAAGAGCAGGAGAAACAGCCTCAGTGTGGTGAAACACCAGTTAGCTGTGATGCCTACCATCCTGTGGCCCCAACACAGCAAAAGCAGCAGCCTTCCTTGCATGAGTGAAGGGCCACTGGCTTAAATGGAAACAAGTTTTTAAAAGACGAAAACAAGTATATAGGGAGGAAGGAGGACAGGAACATGATTTTTACTGTATATCAAAATGACTGCCACGCTTGTGCTGTGCCTGGCAGGCTGGTGCATGCACCTCCTCAGCCTTAGCTTACCCTGGGCCCTGAGACCCACCAGCTCCTGCCCCCAGGAAGCCATGTATAGCATCCCAGAGGATGATACCACCGCAACAGAAAACAACCTGGAACGAGGTTTTATTTCTAAAGGGAAAACAAACACCAATTTTTATTTTTTTTAAGACACAGTCTCAATATGTACCCCAGACTGGCCTTGAACTCTTGGTGATCCTCCTGCCTCAGCCTCTTGAGTGCTGAGATTACAGGCATGCACCACCACACCCAGCTTGAAGCGTCAACACTTTTAAAGTCTGCCATGAAAGCTGATAAACACAAGTGCCTAACATGAGAAAGACATTCTCCTGAGGCCCTAACCCATACAGCATCCCAGTAACTGCATCTCACAGGAGCTACAGACACTGTCCCTGGCACAGAGCGTCCACACATAATGTCCCTGCAACTTCAGGGCTGTGAAGTTTGGCATCAAGATGGTCCACATGGGCAAGAGGCCATTTTCACAGTGCTCTCTTGCCTGGAGGGGAAGTGGTTCCGGGTGAGGTGTGTCCTATCTGTAACATGGCAATGAGAAGCTGCAGCTCTGGCGTTGAAGTAGAGGCTGCTGAGAAGGCCACATGCCTCCACAAATGGCCGGATGTGCCCTGGGTATCTTAATGTGGTGGCTGCTTTTTCACAAAGGAAGTTTAATAAGGTTTTAAAGACTTGATTCAAAGCCAGTGCAAAACATGATGTAGGAAGTGAACCTGTGAGGGCCTTCTGGCAGCACATGGTTCCAAAAGGAAAAACAAACTGTCTCCTGACCCACTGTCCTGGCCTGAAAGTCATTTCACTGCATTCCCAGAAGCCACCACATCTCCAGGCACATAGGTGTGCCTTGGCCTGGTAGTACTGGGTAGACGTTGCCCCAGGGCTCCCCTTTTCACAGGCCAGCAGGAACAAGGGTTATAAGTGAGGCACATACACAGTGATCCTCCCACCTTTACTTTCAGGGTGGTTCACAGTGCTCAGGGCATGGTAACAGGTGCCCAGGATGCAGGTATGACAGAGGCCTGGTCTGACCTATGCTGAATCTTCAGATGGTGTCTGATGACAGCTTTGTGTGGAGACTCACTGTATGTTTTCAGGTACCCATCCTCAGCAGGGGACAACTGTATACCATTCATCTACCATAGCAACCTGTCTCCATCTGAGCTGAGATCAGGACACGCAGCTCTTGGTCACCAAGGACACCCAGGTGGATGGAGTTGTTCAGTGAGGAAGGCAGGAAGGTACCTGCCTGGTAACCTATGAGCAACAACAGCCACCAGGGAACCTGCAGCCTGCGGGAGTTGGGCGCCACCCTCAGTGTTATCCCAGGCCTCATGGTGTGGGTCACCCTTGTGGTGATTCTTCAGCCAACCATCTAGTAACAGCTGGTTCCCCACAAGGGGGCAGAGGGCTTTCCCTCTAGTGTCCCAGAACTGGAGTCAACTTCTGGGGAGTTTGGCTTCTCAGGTGACAAGATTGTTTTTTAGCACACAGGTAACTTGTGGTATTTCTACCTGTAGCCATCTCTCCATTTTCTGCCCTCTTGTGGAGTCCCTCATGGCATCACCCAGCCCTACATGCCTCTGCCCTATAGGCTGTGTAAGGCAGTTTTTGAACTGATGTCACCACATGTTTATCTGTTAAGAAGGTGACAGTGGTTAGCAGGGCACTGTCCTGGGGAATTCTGACCATGGCTGTGGCTACTAGTGCAGGGTCTACCCTTGGATGGAGCTATGGGCTTTCAAAGCACTAAGTCCACCTAAGTAGTGTTTTCTATAACTTTCAAGCAGCATTTCACTTCCAAAAATATAGGAAGAAAGCAGCCTGGGATGTCCAGGTCTTACATTATCTTAGGGTTTGGGGCGTGGCCTCCAGTGCATCACTTGCTTAGCTGCCCAGACAGTGCTGGCTGGGGTAGGGAGGTGGATCCTGATCCCAACAGCAGAGAAGCAGAGAAGAGACCAGCAGAACAGAATGAAACTTTTCAATGGCAGCAAACTCTGGTTCTAGTGTTTTGTTATTTACCTTCCAGACCTACATGGGACACAGCTCAGAGGCAGAGCACTTGCTCAGTAAGCAAACAAAACAACTCTAAGTCATTGGCATTTCTTATACAACAAAACAAGCACACATAATAATTAAAGAACCCCAATGCTGTCCTGGCACTCTTAGGTTAGACTGTGGCATTCTGCTATCTCTTCCAACAAATGGATCACTCCAGAAAGCTACCTATGCACTGTCCTTCCATCCAGGGTCTTTTGGGGTCCCTGGCACATTCTTATCTCTGGAAAGGCCACTGTGCTAGATGTTGAGCCTCTCCAAATGTCTCCAGGGACAGAGGGTATCCCTGTGGGGCAGGCAGAACCACAAAGCTTCCCCAGAGGCCTCCATCAGCCACTGCCTCCTCACTAGCTTACATGTATTCCTTATGCATGTGTTTTAAAATTTTGTGATAAAAAATTTTTGTAACAAACTCACCATTTTGAGCTCTGGTCTTTTTTGCAGTACTGAGGATTGAACTTATGGCCTTGGCACATACCCAGCGAGTGGTCTTACCACTGAGCTACATCCCTAGCCCTTCTCATTCTTATACAGTTGCCCAGGCTGGCCTCAGACTCATACACCTTCTGCCTTAGCTTTTTTCCTGAGTAGATAGGGCTGCAGGTATGTGCCACCAAACCTCACTTCGAACATTTTTAAAGGACTGTAATTCGGTAGTTTTACTATGTTGTGCAGCCTCACCACTAGTGAATTAGAGAACATTTTCATCACTCCACAAAGGAACTCTGCACCTCCTAATTCCTCCTCTTTACTGCCCTGACATCCTCTGACCTTCTGTCTCTATGGGTTTTCCTGTTGTGGACACTGTGTAGCATGTGGTCCTTTGTCTGCCCTCTGGCATCGTGTATGTTCATGCATCATCCATGTTTTATGTCCTTCCTTTCCTTTCAGGGCTGACAGCATAAAGAGACTCCATTTGTTCACCCACTCAGACATGAGTACATATGGGCTTGCTTCTGCCTTTGCCTACTATGAATAATACTGCTATGAACATATGCATGTGCAAGTTTTATGATCATAGAGTAACGTTTAACGTTTCTCTTGTGTGGTGAGGATTGAATCCAGGCTTGCACGTGCTCAGCATGTGCTCTATCACTGTGCCACATTTTCAGTTCCAGTTGAACTTTTTTAAGAACTGCCAGATTGTTTTTCACAGTGGCTGCCACATTTTATAATCTACCAGTAATGTATGAAGGCTCTGATTTGTTCTCCACATTCTTGGTAACATTCTTGTCTTTCACTATAGCCATCCTAGTAAATGTGACTTTCACTTGCATTCTCCTCATGATTAAGGATGTGAATATCTTCTCATATGCATTTTGGCACTTGTTTATCTTCTTTGGACAAACGTTGATTCAGATCCTTTGTCCATTTTCAACTGGACTTTTTTATTACTGACGTGAATATTGTTATATATCTTGGACACAAATCTCTTAGAATGTACATGATTTGCAAATATTTCCTTCTGTTCTGTGAGATCTCTTTGAGATAATGTCCTTTGACACAGGAATTTTATATTTCCATGAAGTCCAATTTGTCTAGTTTTCCTTGTGTTTTGGTGTGTTATATTTAAGAAATCATTGCCCATTCCAAAGTCCCTGTGCATTTCTAAGTAAAGTAGCAAACAACATAACTGTTTCCCTGGTTTATCCAAACAGAAATGCAAGTATCACCCTGTGCTTCTGTCTGCCTTGGGGAAGTATTCTTACCCTGAACACCAGGCACTAACCAAAGCTGTCTGGAGTGTGCATGATGTGAAAACAAACAAGCCAACAACCCAATGTAGAAAATCCTAATTTAGAAATGACATCATGTTCAGCTGCCAGATTCCCAGTTCCACACATGGATGAGATACATCCAGTCGCACTGCTCTAGGCTGCTGAAATGTCTGTCATTCAGAAGAATACACACTGAGGGAAGAGTCTAGGCTGGTATCAAACCAACCTGCTCAGAAAAGGCCACAATGAGTCCTGGGGACATTCACCTGGACAAGGGAGAAGAAAAATAGATGCTAATTTTTTTTTGTTACATGGATTTATTAAAACAATGACTCTTTCACAGAAGCTTCAAAGTAAATACAAAGCTAACACCAATGGACCCTTTCTCTGTCAAGGCAAAACTATGCCTGGTTTGGAGGAGACCCCTGGACTGCTCCCCAGTGGGGCTTTCAAGTCCACCATATAGAAGGACTACCACACAGAGGCCCTGTGTTCAGTGCTGTGGCCATATCCAAAGCTCCTCCAGGAGACTCAGCGCCCAGGGCTGGAGCAGACATTGATGCTGCTTTCTCAGCTCCAGGACTTTAAGGTTGGGAAATGCCCTTTGGCTTGGTTCAAGCCCAGAGCCATTGTCCACTGTCCACTGCGTGGTACCTGTTGGCCTCAGGAGTTGTAGGTCATTTCTGAGCTCAGTCATGGCATCTGTAACTTGGAGACATATTGCCCCAAAGGACTCCTGTCTTCTGCAACCCCTTTCCCCCAGGTTCACAGACAAAAGGCTGTTACTGGGGTGGATACATTCTCCTTTTCAAGTCACCAAAGGCCATGCAAGAGTTGCCATCCACTTGCTGGCAGCTCATAGCCTTTGAGGTCAACATGCTGTCTTCTGACACAGGGGAAACAGAGGCTGGAGGCCTGGGCATGACACTTTTGATCCCTGCTCTGGGTGATGCAGGAGAAAACTCTGGAAAGGCAGTCCTCTTTGCAGGGTGAAAAAGTACACTCTGGAAACCCATGCATTCATCTGTTCATCCTACCAGCATGCAGAGGGAGCTCAATACAGGCCAGACACCTTCCCAGGCTGGGAGTGTGAGGGCAAACAGACGGGAGGAGTGAACAACACAGAAGGGACACGCTGCACAATCCTGCCCTTTGCTAGGAGTCTAGTGTGTCTCTTTCCCCTAAACTGTCCAGGGGAACTAAACCATACTGTATACAGTTCACAAGTAAAACAATACCTGCCTCAGGCAGCTCAGGCCTCACCCTAAGGCACCTAGACCCTCAGCTTTAGCAGCATCCCCACATGCACACATGGTGGGTACCAGACCTGCTTCAGCCTTCTCACTGTCACTTCTACCTCATGTGACACAGGCTTCTCAGGTCAGGCTCTGCCCTTATAACCTTATTTAACCTTCACTGCTTCCTGAAGACCCTGCTGGGGACATGGGCTTCAACAGATGGATCTGAGGGACATGATTCAGCCCATAGTACCACATGCACTTTTCATAACTGCTCTCTCCTAGAAATTTACACTGTACTGGGAAGCACTAGTATACAGAAAGACACACTACAGAGTAACAGCTGACGGGCCAGGGAAACACGAATCAGCAGGCCACCTGCTCAGTTTCAAAGTCTGTGCATATGTGCTTAGGTTGTTATCTATGCTTCCCCTGGAAGGACCCAATGCACCAAGAGGACTAATGGACAGACGTGTTTGGTGTAAACTGAGGACACTCAGGCATTTTTCAAAACTAGGGGAGATATCGCCTAGTTAAATGCCTTCCTATTTCAACTCTTGACACAATTCTCCTTTGAGTGACATTTACAATGCACATTTCCTTCAAAATCAAAACCAAAACCAAAAAGCTCCAAGTTCAGGCAAGCAGCTCATCTTGAAAGTGAGCACTTGCCTGGTCCTACACCTAAGGTAATGTAACTTGGGCTCAGGTGGATGGATACGGACATTCTATAGGGCTGGAAAGAAAAGAGGAAAAGAAATAAAAGTGCAAGTCCTCCCACCGCCTGTCCAGCCTCCTCTCACATGGTGACACATGTAGCAATGGCTAGAGACGGCTGTGCTCCACCCAGGGCCTTCTGCTGGGCCTACTGCAGTGCTCTGGAGAGGACTCAGTACTCATCAGTGTGGACACAAGTCATAAAAAGACATTCCTTGTGCACACAGCCCCATGGAAGCCCGAGAAGTAGGGAACATGCATGTGCACACATGAACACAGGGCAAGCAGGGTACTGCACCTCATTGTGGATGGTGAGTGGTGACTTTGTTTTGTGTATTTGGTTTTACTGAACACAGTTCTGGCTTATTCTTGGAAACTGGCCAGACACGTAACTGGGTACAGTGAGTCCAGGATCAATCTTGAGGTCATACCCTTAGGAGAAAAGGGATGGTGCGTGGGACCTCTAACTGCTTGTAGTGGCTGCAAGGATCTCAGCAGCGCTCTTACTGGCTGCAGGATGGTCCCCTCCTTGAAGGAGGACAGAGCCCTGTGATCATGGTGGAACCATGGTTCAGACTTTGAAACTTGGTGCCCCTTCTACAAACTCTTCTGGGGACTGTGTGTCCCTGGCCACCATTCCTGGCCTGCAAACTATCTACAATCATTGTTGCCAGAAGCCCCAACCTGCTCCTCATTGTGCGCCTGCTCCCCTTGCCCTGCAGTGGTATCTGACGGCACCAGTAGCACTGTTCCCTCTAGGAAGGAGAATTATCCACAGTATCTATCCTCGGGACACTGAGAGCCAAGAGGGTGTGGGTGGCATATCCTTGGGGGGCCCGGATGGAGGGAGGACGCCCCAGCTTCTGGCCTGATCTTGCAGTTTTCTCTTCTTGGGACATGACCAACCAACTGCCTGATTGCAGTTCTTCATTAAGACACAGCCCAGTGACGATCTGATGGAACCGTGGTTCTTGTAGGGCTGCAAGGTAGTCTCCTGGGGTCTGAAGGCACAGCCCTTCAGCACAGCACATGAGAATGAGAACACCTGAGATTGTCTTATCCGTGTAACACACTAACAGAAAATCAGAGTCGGTAGAGCTTGGCGCGTGGGGACAGGTGCAAGAGCCACTAGGCAGGTGTTGGACAGTCATGTATTTAGCATGAGGAAAAGAAGTAGTTTAGGAGCTGGTTGTTGTGGCACATACCTATAATCACAGCACTCAGAAGGCTGAGGCAGGTGAATCTCTGCGAGTTTAAGGCCAGCCTGGGCTACGAAGTGAGTTGAAAGCTAGCAACTATATAGCAAGACCCTGTCTCAAAAAAAAAAAAAAGAAAGCAGCAGTTTAGGACAGCTCAATCCCTCTGAGTGTTTCTTCCATAAGCAGATTATTGATAAAGCAGGTGTTATGGTGCGTGTCTGGATGTCCCCCTGAAGCCTCATGCAGTCATGGAATGAGCTTCTAGAGTTTTTTGTTGATCCACAGTCCAATGCTGGGAATATGGGTGAGTACTATACCCGCCCTCAGGCTGGGAGTCTGCATACAATATAAGGGAGAGAAAGAGCATGCGGGAGGGAAAGAGGCTTGCTCTTGGAACTGCCACTCCCTTTTTGCTCTTGTTGCTTTTGCTGTCTTCTGCCTCCATGAACTGTTGCCCTGTGCCGTGTGCCACTCTGCCTTGGAGCCAGCCAAGTATGGACTGAAACCTCTACAGGCTGTGAGCTATATAAACCTTTCCTTCCTTCATTTTGGGCGTTGGGTGTTCTGTCTCAGCAGTGAGAGAAAAGTAAGACAGCAGGATTCTATTCCTCTACTGTCCCTCCCTCCCCTCATCGACAGTGCCAACTCCCATTAGCCTGAGGTTTCATGTCACTGGCTCCTCTTCCCAGAGGAAGACAGAAGAGCCCACATGGGCAGTGGCATCCTGTCAGGTCAGAGTCTAGGGAAGGAACAAACCAGCAAGCACAACTTCCTACTTCGTACATCTTCTTGAGAGACCATGAAGGAAGGGCATCTGCTCAGGAGGCACCAGTGAGGACTGGCACCGGGTCCCAGGTCTGGCACAGCGTGCTTCAAGCTGGGCCTGCTGCCATGGTCAGGCTCAGGTGGCATGGCCCACAGCACCTTTAAAGGAGGGGCCAAAGGGAGCTGTGGGTGTTTTTGACTAGAGGGAAACATCTTTGCCTGGCAGTGCCTGGAGGTGGAGTCAGCCTGGGGAGCTGTAGCCGAGCACGCGTCGGTGCTCAGCAAGGCGTTGGTGCTCAGTGAGGCCTCAGTGCTCAACGAGGCCAGGACGGGCGAGGCCACCCTGTGGCAGCTGACTCAGCATCCGCAGCAGACAGGCCCTCCTGCCCACGTGTTTTCTTGCCCGGATGTGCCCTGCCTTCACCAGGTTGCTGTCTCCAAACCACTGAAGGGCTAAAATGGCCCCCGAGTCTGGCCTGAGGACCTCCCCTCCCGTGCTTCGCATGAGCACCCTGGGCCTACAGGAGCACGGCGCCTGTGGCAGTTGGCTCTGCACTCCCTCCACCCTGGCCAGGCCTCTGCCTCCTCATGGGCTAGGACAGCAGTGACATGTGCCCATATCTGGGTGGCACGATGTCTGGCAGCTACACCACACCAAGTACCTGACCGAGACATCTGCTAAGACAGGGTAGGCCTGATGATCAGAAGAAAATGGCTCGGGCAACACAGAATACAAAATGATCAAGTTCATGCTTTGGTCATGACTGACAATCCAGAGACGGCTGTGGGCACAGGAAGGCTCACGCTCAGAAGCCGCCTCTACCCTGCCCAGAGGCAAAATCTGACAAGAGCAGTTTGTAGGGACTCTGGCAGTGCTAAAATTCAGTGTCCATAGAGAAGGAGCACAGAGGAAGTGAATAAACTACAAGAAAGTATAGAAGGCCTCTGGGACAGTACTGGTTGGTGGAGTACCAACCTGGTTGGAGTCTGGCTGTGACACTGGAGGAGGAGCCTGTGCTGACCTGAGGCTCTTGCCGGTGGAATTTCCTCTGCAGAGCTTGGCAGGGCACAGACAGGTGCTGGCAGCAGGGATATAGAGCTGGGAAGGGCTTGGTGGGAAGCAAGGAAGCACCGTCAACTTCCTGAGGAGGGACCCTTACTTCACATAGGATCTCCAAGCGGGGTAACTGTCTGATCCATAGTTGCATCCCCGTACTGGTGGACACTCTCCCCAGGTCTGGTCTCTTGGGTTTTTACTCTGTGTTGAGGAGCATCACTTGTAAGATGGGCTGGCTTTTCCCGGGGGTGCTGCTGGCCCAATTATGTCTGCCCTTCCTCTAGCTCGGGAAGACCCTACTGGCATTCACCTGGTATAGGCCAGGGGTACTTATATACATCCTGCACTGTACAGGATATTCCATGGCAAAGATGTATGCGCCAAAATGTCAGGATGGCAACCCAGCGTCCAGCCTTAGACTGTAGGAGAGTTCCAACAGTCCTCCCTGGCTCCTGGCTGCTTCTGCCCCTCCCACCCTTCATTACCTGGCCTACTTCTCAAATGCCTGGTCCTCAGCTAACCTCCTGTCCCATTCCTCACTAGCAGCTGTCCCCAGCCACAGCCAGACAGACACCTGGCAGGACATACCATGGGGTGGGCCCTGAAGGTGAGGTTCTGCGCCCAACTTGAGATCCTAGAAATACATTCAGAAAACAATGATCACTGGTGCAAAAGCAAACCTATCTGCTTGTCTTTGCTTGTTGATGGCTGAGGAATCAATCTTCCCAGGTTTTGATAATTTGACTTCACATTTATTTCCAGTAACATTTGGAAAGAAGCAGTAATGATTATTTCTCACTTTAAGGTAGTATTTTGGGTCAATATATTTTGGAAACAACACAAGATTGTGTAAAACAGCTTTGACAGGGGAAAAAGGGAGGAAATCACACTTTTCCAGGCACCTGCACATCTTTGGAGGGGGCAGGACAAGTTTTATTCTGAATCTTCCTTGTGTCCTCTGTAAAGCACATTCACAGGGCTTATCAAAATTTACATTTATTCTGCAAAAAGTCATTGAATTAATTGGACAAGTGTTTTTGGTCACTTTTTTTGTGTGTGATACAAGAGACCTTTGTAACCAATGCTAGTTTTAATTTTTGGTGCCAGGTATATGGCTGAATGTTTGGCCAAAGATCCATGTGCCAAAAAGCTGCAAGCTGCAACCTTGGGGGCCAGAAACCCCTCTTGCCGCCTGCCTTCTTCCTCCTGTGGCTCCTGTGGATGGAGATGGCCCAGGCCACGCAGAGGAGCTCGCTGGTAGGTAGTGTGCTCCCCACAAAGACACATCCTGAGAGTCAGCACGGAGAGGTGTGCCTCAAGAAACAATGTGAATAAAGAGTCAGCTTCCTGTCTGAATTTGGTTTCTGCAGGGAAGTTAAAGATAAAAGGGAGAGCCTAGCAATGTGAGACACTAAGCTAAGGAAAAGATTTCCACAGAACAGGACACCAGTGAGCACAGGGAAAAGAAGTGCCACACAAAGCAGGTGTGAAAAAGTACCTGAGCCTCCCAATGGCTCTAAAACAATCACCAAAAGACAAGTATACAGGTCAGCCTTCTGCAGCCAGACAACTCCGCTGGCTCTAACCAGGCACAGCCAGTTTCCTGAAGGTAACACCCATCAAGGCTGGGCAGGGGCTGGTGAGCGTACTGTGACCTAGGATGAAGCACGGACAAGCCCAGAGCTCGCCACAGTCCATGGCAGCTTTCTCCCCAAACGCTGGCAGGCCAGATCTCATTCCACGTTTTGCCTGGGTCTCTGCTGCTGGGACAAACCTTGCACTTCTTTCAGTAGACATCCCTTGACTTCAGCACTCACCACTAGTTGGAGCACAAAGATATGAATTTAGCAAAACCAATCCATGTTGGTCACAGGTCTTATGTGACTTTTAACTAATACAATAGGGAAAATACAATAAACAAACCCTCTAAATAAAGTTTAACTCTCTTTAGTCAGGGAGTCATCACAGATGCGTATCCTGGGTACACAGTGGAGCACATGAGCAGATGGACACACTGACTCCAATGTCACCTGTGCGGCAGGGGAGAGGCTGCTCAGAGGACAGAGCACTCATGTCTTATGGGCTTTGTCTCCAAATCTGCTAGTGATCATGCAACTCTTTTCACTGGTACTTTTTATTTTTGGAATATGATTTGGAATAGGATTTCCTTCTGGTGGGAAAAAGAAAGATAAGATCTTCAACCAAAGGATAGTCACCAAAACCCATAGCCAGAACCACTCTCAACAGTGAGAAACTGGATGGCTTCCTGGAGGTCTGAACAAGACAAGGATGTCCACTCTCATCCTTTCTCACCAGGACAATTAAACCAGAAAAAGAAGCAACAGGGATTTTATATAGGAAACAAAACTCTTTCTAGTGCAATTGCTAGTTGATATGGTAACCCTATATTTGACTGAGAACAGCTGAACTAAGTGCACGTGGCCACACACAACGTGCACGTGCGTGTGCACCGTGGCATGACCTGCAAGTGCCTCTCAGAACCAGGGAGTGTTCTTCTGCCCCAATGAGGGATGTGGTATGGGCTGTGCTGCAACACGGGTAAGCACTAGAAACACCATGCCGAGTAGAAAAAACCAGACACAGAACCACGTGTTGCTCCATTTATGCAAAATGTCCAGAAGAGATTCAATGTGGACTAGTGGCTTCTAGGGCAGGGGAAGGGGCTGAGGGGGACTGCTAATGGGGACAGAGACTTCTCTTTTAGAGCAGTTGACTCCTTCTCCTATATGCTCGGTAAGCAGTGCCTTTCTTGATGTTCTCAGGTCCCACCCCAGGCCCAGGGTGACCACAGGTGACACTCCTAAGATCCATTTCTGAGTTTGCCAAGAGTCAGTCTTCTGAGACCAGCATTAACAGATGAGGAAACAGGTGCAAGGGAAAGATAACTTGCCCAAGGCCATGTGGCTGCTGACTTATGAAGCAGGGCTGGCTCTTAATCACTGGGTTCTAATCACTGGGTTCTGTTTGTCTTGTATGAGCGCTGGGCTAACCCAGCAAACAAAAGGGTTACTGGTTACTGGACAGTTACTGGGAAAACTGAAGTTGTTGGGGCTGCTCTCAGACAAATACACTTAAGATATTCAAGTGCAACACCTTAGGCAGTAATGGCCCTCTGGCCTTATAGTGTTCTATCCCTCCTCAGTCTCTGCTGCAGTTAATTAGATGCTATTTTTACAGCAGGCTTTTGTACTCTGGGGAGCATGAGCCAAAAGCCCAGGTACCTCCTACTACCAGGAACCCTAAGAGGCCTTGCAGGCTGACTTTATGGCAAACCTGTGTGGGCATCTGGGAGAAGAGGATTTGGGTTGCAGAGGTAGTGTTTCTTCCAATCACATTTTTTTTATAACTTCAAATTGAGAAGCTTAAGTGTCAGCATTTCTGAGGCCTTGGTACCTCTGCATACCACCCCATCATCCTGAAATTTCTGTCCCAGGCACCAAAAGTCACCTAGATGCAAGTCCCACCAGCTTGTGCCCTGACACACTTTTCCCCAGACTGAATAATACCAGAGAAACCCTAAGCCTCTTCTGACTCCCACTTTTCCAGAGGGAGAATTGCTTGCCTCTTAACCCTCTTGCCTTTAAATTTTTACCATGTAGGAGAAAGGAAAAAAATATGTCCAGTGGAAGATTTCCCGTAGAAATGTAGGGTGGAAGCAGGCAGGGCCTCAGCCAGGTGCACTCCATGACTGGCAGGCAGACAAGTGAGGGCTACAGACGGGTTAGGTGAACACAGCCCATGCAGCCTCCCCACATCCAAAAGTTGGCAGATGTGCCATATCCACTGAGCACTGTGGCTTCAGTTGTGGGTGGAGAATGTAGCAGAATACCAGCCACTGCTCCTAAGGGCCATTTGGTACCCTTTCCGGCTTGGGCCTGCTGCCTGACCCTTCAAGGCTCTGGGTGGAGGAGCCACTGGGGGCTGTCTACGTGTCATCCCCACCCAGATTTGCTCTGCAGCCTGGCTAATTCAGCCTGTGTTTATGCGATACTTGCAGTGGTTTCCAGAGAGCACAACTGTAATAGAAACAACCAAAAATAACTATTGGCAGAAAAGCCTGCATTTAGGGTAGACCTCCTTCAGCAATTCTCATGGCTTTGCTAAGCCACCAGTCTGTCATCATCATCTTTCTTTCAAAGGACATTGCAGGAACCCCACACAAGGCCCAGGGCACAAGCAAGGAGGTCCCCATGAGAAGGGCTACAGAGGCTACCCTACCTCAGTTATGGAGCCGATCTCTGCACAATAAACCGTATCTAAGAGAAGGCAGGCTGCAGACCCTTTTCCACAGAGGACACTAGCAGATGTGCCTGTGGCTCTTCATGAAGCCAGCTGGCAGAACATTTCTTTTCTTCCAAGTCTTAACGAGAGAACTGATAATGCCAGCTACCTACAGTTACTCCACCAGTAAGTGCCACATCAGAGGTCCATGGGTCAGGCAAGTTCTCAGGTCCTCTCTGCTGGCTCACAGACTCTCAGGAGAGAGAGCTCCAAGCACATGCCCTAGAAGCCCCCTCAGTTCTGGGGCTCTTCTCTTGTCTCCTGCCAGCCTAGATACATCCAAGGATGAGAGAGGTTCAGCAAAACACTGAGACAAAGCTCACAGCCAAGTGAAGTACTGCTGAGAAAAGCGTTTTTAAATCGCTGGATTGAGAGATCATATAATATATGATTTTCATGTCTACCAAGAAGCTGACTTGTTAAAAGTGTACAATTCAGTGGCTTTCAGTAAATTCAGTTATGCAGCCATCACCACAGTCTAATCTCAAAATGTTTTCAAAACCCCAAGAAGAAACTCCATAGTTATGGTTCCCCCTTCCCCCTGCCTCAGGTCACCATCCCAGGGCTGCAACTTTCCCTGGCTTAGGGATCAGTCCAGAGTTTCTGCAAATATAAGCCAATGTGGATATGGATCTGTACTGTCTCTTTTATCAGGGGGAGGGAGAAGTGCAGAAGGGGATGCAAAAAATTAAAATTATTTTGTCCATGTACCAACTCCTCATGTGGACTGTAATCATTATGTACTGCAAACATGTATTCATAAAAATAAAAACTGAAGGAAAGAAAGAGTGGTGAACCTTATTTTCTACTTAGTATCATTAAGACTCTGGATTCTGAGAATTGAACAAGTCATCCTCCTGCATTTCAAGCAAGCTGTCAAGCATACTATGATTATCTAGACCCAGACGTGTGGAAAGGAACAGAGACAAAGAAAGACTCTGAACAGCTGCCTCCTGGGAGAAACAAACTCTGGCAGGGCTGGGCACAGCTACACATTTGCCTCAGGTCCAGGGTTTGTCCCTTAAGGTTCTATGCAGCGCACTTAACTGGCAAAGCAAAGATTTCAGCCTGCAGGCCCGGTTCACACAAGTATATTTTATAGTCAAGCATGTGGCAGAGTTATACCCCCTGCACTTGCACCTGCAGCATGGGGAGGAATGCAGAGAGGATCAGGACTTTGGGGGCAGACTGGCATGGAGCTGACTGGTCATTCAATGCCATGTGGCTATAGAAAGTCCCACAGCCACTCCCCTCAGACAGGGTGTCAGAGGGGTATCCCTTGGACTTGAGAGAGGGCCAGTGGGGTGAGCAGGGCTGGAAGTGTGCTTGTGATGCTGTGGGGAAGGCACCCCAGTTCTCGTGTGAGACTTGAAAGTTCTTGGGTTCTAGTGGTACAACAAAATCACTGTCCAAATACAGGAGACAGAATGTGTTAAATCTGTGCCCAAAGCAATAGACTCAGGAACTATATACCTGATGGGCAGGATTGTCCACCTCCAGTCTTAGAGTGCATCCTGGAGGCTTTTCACCCCCTCTATCTTAGTTTGCAAAGCATCCACAGCAGCATTGGGCTATGAAAATTAACTGGTTCCATAATACCAGTTGGATGGGGACTTAAAATACTAATGAAGGATAAAGAACACACAGTTTTAATTTCAGAAGTGCCAGGCTAGGGACAGATGGCTCTGTGAATGCTGACTCCAAGGGTTTCACTGACAAGTCCTGGGAACTACAGGTCTAGAACTAAACAAATCTATGAACTCCTCATGTCAAACTGGCCACCTCCCTAAGTCCAGCCAAAGAGCAACAGGATACCCGGTCAGTGCTGCAGAGGTAACTTTAATGCCTCTGTAATAGGTAGTGTACATAGAACAGCTATATTGCCTCCAGGATGAACATAGCAGAAACTCCTACAAAACCACTGGATTTGGATAACAGAGGTCTCCTCTTGCCTGGTGTTACTCCTGTGCACACTCTCATGAGGAGGCCACAGGCCTCTAAAACTCACATCCAAGCTGTGGCTTTTCTGTGCCTTGGCACAGCCAGAGAGGTCCCCTGTTGATTATTGCAAACTTGAATAAACTTTAGAACTTGCTGAGTTCTTTTTGTTTTCCCTCTCTTCTGCATGACCTAGAGGAAGACCCTGTTCAGCAGGGGAAGATGAAGAAAGTATCACTCAAAGCACCATGCTGCACCTCACAGACTGCAGCTTCCACATGAGTTTCTGAGATACTGAGTGGCAGATGCAGACTGTAGGGAGCTCAGACCCAAGAATTTTACTGTTTTTTTAATCTGTTTTAAGTAATTTGTGAAAAATTATTTAGGGTTTGAGCTATAAGAAAACCAAATCTACAAGTCTGTGTACAACATGAACTCATCTGCCACAGCCCTAGGCTGGAGGTGGGGGGTGAGACTCGGCTCGGCTAGGTCTCAGTCCCTCCCTACAAACACAAGTTGGACGAAATGACCCTTAAACTTCCACAGCTTCACATTTTTACGACTCTTCACATTTTTACGACTCTAGCAGGAGACTTAGTGCTCACTAACTATATGTGCTTAGGCACGGACACCTGAACACAAGCACAGCACAGCTGTCTGCTGGGGAATCTACTAAGCCAGGAAACTTTGTACTAAGGTCTGACAAACCAGCCTCAGCCCTAACCCTAAACACTGTTCTAGGTGTATGACTCTGCCTTGATGATTATCCTGAATACCAAAAATAGGCATTTTCATGTTTTCAATGTGAAAGAGGGCCAGTGTTAACCACGCAAATAGGTTCCATTCAATTGTGAAGGAATCATTAAAAGTTCTGAAAGGTACTGAGTCACAAGGAGACTCAATTCACTCCCAGAAATGACGGTCTCAGTATCTCCTTGGGTGTTCTCTGAGCCTGACTTCCCCACTGAGGCCCCCTGGAGTCTAATTTTACCTATTGTCTGAGGTAAATCAGCTGGAGTACTGCTTCCAACTTAAGCCCACTGCCCAAAAGAAGCTGAGGTGGGGGTAGAAGACGGGTCTCATAGCAAGGAGCCTGAGAGCCCAAAGCTGCCCTCAGCTGGCTCTGAGGGCTGCAATGTGCTGGCTGTCAGAGCACATGGCACCTTAGGAACTGCAGAGAAATGCAGAAAGCTGGAGGTGAGGAAGAAGGAGACCAGAAAGCCCATCTACCAGCAAAGAGGTGTGCAGCCTTGAGGTGTCCCAGCAGTGACAGTGCCATACTCCAAACCCCCATTGGCAAAGCACTTTCTGGGCTAAGGCTGCTTTCCTTTCGTATCTACCTGTGAGGGAAGGAAGCTGCTTGGGGGAAGATATGCTGCGATTCTTTCTGGGTAAGGAAAGAGCAACACTTTCGTTTTCCTAGGCCCTATTCCCAATGAATGGAGCATGAACACTGGAATCTGGGAACTCATTTCCCAGACAGGCTTCCTGGTTTGGAAAGGTCCAGGTAGGTAGTGTGTCAGAGCTTCTGGTACCTTAAGAGTCCAGACAGGAGCTGGCAAGGACCCCTATGCAAGTCTCTAGCCCCAGCACCTAAAGTCTGGGCAGATCACAGTGCTTCCCATGACTTCCCCATCCTGTCCACAGGACTCTACGGGTCTATGCAGAAGATCCAGGGAGGAGAATCTGGGAGTGAGATGGCCATTGTCAGCTGGGAAGGGTCTCTGTAGGGAATCAAAGACATCAGCAAGTGAAAATTACTTCTCAAATATTTGCTTCCTGGAAAAGTATAATTCCTCCCCTTTGATTTGAAATGCTTGATAAGGCCATAGAGATCAGGGATAAAAATGCCCAATGAATGTCTATGGGAATTTGTACCTATACGTACTGAGCTACTTTTTGAACTCTGGGAAGACTGCAAAATTCTGGACATGGGTGCTGGTAACAGTTGTGTAACAGTGTGGATGTGCTTAAATATGGCTTAAATATGACCTAAAAATAGCTAAGAAGGTAAATGGTATGATAAATATTTCACTGCTATAAAAAGTAACTAGTGAATCTTTACTGTCAGTTGATACATATCAATATTAGCACTGTCTTCATAATTTGATAAAATCCATGTCTTCACCTCTCCCACCCTCTTCCTTCTATGTGGCTGCACATGCGGATGGTGAAGTGTGGCTGAGCACACCTCAGCATCCCTGCCACACCAAAACAAAACACCAAAGCAAAGCTCCAAGTTTGTGGGGTTCTTTACCATTAGCTCTGGCTGTGGTAAGTGCTGTGTTTGTTAAGTGCTGCAGATGGCTCAGGGTGGACAAGAACGCAGGCACAAACAGCATGTGCTGCAGATGGTGACCTCTGTGCTGAACAGCTTCCAACAGGGGCAGTGAAAGTACAGAGATAAGGGCAAAAACAGGAAAAGAAACTGCTGTGCCAGAGGAAATCCAAATCTTGCTTACGTTTCTGGAAGGGATTATGGTGGAAATTTTTACATCCCTGGGCTCCAAATCTGTAAAGGTAAATCATTTCTGCAATGAACTTGTCTACACTAATGTGCTATAAGCAAGGCTTTGCCTAGCTAGGAAAAACAATGTGGTCTCAATGCAATATTGAGCCATGTGGTCCACCCCAGGTCGTAGGCTGACTGCTTGGTTCTGGGCTCAAAAGGAAAAGTTTATTCTTGAGATATGAAACATGGGATGTCTGCATCCTTTATGTGAAGGTGCTGTAGGAGACTCTAGACAGTGGAGATGCTGAAAAAAGTTTCATACAACTTGGCTGGGGGCATATTTATGCTGTGTAACCTGAAGCTTTAGTTTCATCACCAGCTAAATGAGGAGAAGCATACAAATCTGTCTGCTGGGAGTCACATAACAACTTGGAAAATCCTTGGTGGACAGTAAATATCTAAGTAAATGCTTCAGTGGGTTCAACACTGCAGTTGGTCTGAGCTGTGTGACAGGAGGTGGACAGGGCAAGAGATCGGCTCATCTGAGCTGTGGGTGGCTGACAGTAATGGAAGACAGGCTACAGTTTGAAAAGTAGAGGAGAAAGAAAAGCAGAGAAAGAAGCAAATGAACTGTGGGCCCAGTGTCAAACGGGTCTCATGAAGAGAAAGGCGGCACCCAAGTGACTTCATGTGGGGCTCTGGAGCAGTTGTCTGGCAGAACAGTCTCTGCTTGAGGCTGCCCATTATGTATTACCGCCCTCCCCAGCCCTGGCGAGCCTGCCAGGTCAAATGGCAAGGTAGATGACGTGCAGGCCCAGCAGAACTCCTGTCTCTACCGCTGTCCTCTGATCAAGGGAACTCAGTCTTTGTCACTGTGAGCCCTTTAAACACAGTCAGACACGCTGCAGGACCCAGGGTCCATCTGGGTCCTGTAGCAGAGGGCCATCTCTTCCTAAGGACTGCCTGCCTGGTCAGCACTCACCCAGCTTTCTCCCACAGAGCATCTCTCCTCTCTGGAAGACATGTTGCTCCATGGAATATAAGGTAATTGGATTCAGAATTACCAGCAACTTCTACACCTGTTAAGTGACAGCCAAATGCAGGTGCAGACTGAATGGGCTGCCCCTATAGGGAGCGAGCACTCTGCTTCCTTGAATATCAGCCACCTCTTCTGACTTGTACAGATGCTTCAAATGCAAAATGCTTAACAGCCAGTGTAAGACACAGGCCCATCAATGATTTCCTATACCAATGATGCTTCAGTTGGTCACTTTAGAAACATTCTATTCAGGACAGTTGTGTCTCAGCTCAGCACAGTTTTGATGCAGATTTTCCTCCAGCAGCAGTCCCTGTTCCTGCAGATCTGCTCTGAAGGCCTCATATTTGTCCTTTTCTTAGCAGGCCCCTGGAGATGATATTCTCCCAAGGGAGCTCCCTGACTCACCCATCAGCTCTTCAACAAACACCTGCAGGATTCAGTGGCGCTTGCCAGCTCTCACTGTCTCCCACCATCTCTTCCCGAGGCACACGCCTGCCAGGAGCTCCTCAGCAGAACTCGGGCTCTCGTCTCCCTCTGAGACACGACATTTTGTTGTCCCTAGAGGCCCTTACCCCATCCCACAGTCTAGTCTCAACACAGCTCCAGCTGTCTCCTCAGGAAGCCCCTGGGGCCCACCTGATGCTGTCATAATCTGCCCAGCACCCAGGGCACAACCCAGTCAGCTTGAGCACAGCACCTGCTCCTCGGCAGTGGGTGGCATTTATTTTCCAGGAGATGTACCCTTCCTGGGATTTCAGGTCTCCCAAGATCAGGAGCCATGACCTGGCTTTGTGTTCTCAGGATGTAACACATTCCTAATAAATAAAGCAGCCCTATAACTGAGTGTCCAGTGGATACAAATACTCCTTAGAGCTCTGAGGTATAAACATAGGCTCTAGCATGAGCCCATGCACAGCTGTTCATGGAGTGAACACTTCAGTAAGGAGAAGCACTCTGGGAATATGAGGATAAAGGCCCATATGCTGTTTCCTGGCAGGCTCTGCATTGTGTGGTGTGAAGTCTGCTATTTATGAACATCCAGAAAGAGAAGGAATGAAACCAGAAGCTGACTTCTGGGAGCTCATGTTCCCCAAACCACTGTGATGGAAGAAAATGATCTTAGCCAACACCTGTGACTACAAACAGGCCTGGGAAGAGCAAACTGAGGCCCCCAGTTAGTGAAGGCCTTCAAGGGGCCCATGTCTCACTCCACCAGCCTCTGACAGATTGTATAACACTACGCTAGACTTTCACTTCCTGCACCAGAGAAAGTCTCTCCCAAACCTCACCAACTATAGCTCAGGAGATGTACTTCTGCCTGGGATTTCAGGTGTTCCAAGGTCAGGAGCCATGACTTGGCCTTGTGTGCTCTGGATGCAAAAGGTACCTAATAAATAAGGCAGTCCTATGAGTGTCACTAAGCTTTCCATATACACAGGAGGTAGGGCCCTGTCTCCTGTAGCATGCAGTCTACAGCATGTACAAGTGCCCTGGGGAGCATCAGGCCTAACAATGCCCACTCTGTTGGAAACCTTCAGAAGCTCTGCCTGCATGCCCTGAAGGCCAGGCCCACTGCCTGTACCTTGGTCTGCCTTGCCTGGCACCTTTGCTGGACATCCTCTGCACATGCCCGGTGAGTACCCATTCTGTATGCAGCCTCCAGATACTACATCATGGCAGGTTTGGTTTCTTTCACAGTCCTTCACAATTACTGAAATTGCATTTACTTTTTGTTTATTAGCAGTGGGCTGCCATCAGTAGAGACCTACACTGAGAGCAAGAGCCACAGCTGATCTGTAAGCCACTGCACCTGAGCAGACACTGAGACACATTTAGGGAGTCAAGAAAGACTGTCCTGTTTGCCAGTATAAAACAGGCCACTGGTGGGCTCCCAATGCTGTCAGGTGGCCCCTGTCTCCCGTGTGCTGTGGGCAGTGGTGTAAGTGGCTGAAAAGCTTCTTGCGTGGCTATGGACATAACAGGTTTATCCAGGCAGCCATTCTATGAGATGCAATCCAACTATATGGTGAAATTTAAATTTAAAAATTATTATAGTAAAAGACACACTAACATAATCACCCTCAAAATATTCCCCCTTACTCTGAACACACTTTTTCTAATATTCTTGCCATTTTCTAATACAGTTCTGAAAGTTCTTTCATGAGTGACTTTATGAGGTAGTATCAAAAATACAATTAATCCTGCTGCCCTGTGCCATTCAACAGACATGCAGGCTGATAACATGTGTCCTCATCTACCTTATTCATGGAATATGGAATTGTGAAACTTCTGGACCTCCCCAAGGTCAAAAGGACCAGGAAATAAATGATCCAATATCGGTCAATTAAATTGAAAATGTAATTAAAAACCTGCCAACAAAGAAAAGCCCAGGTTCTGATGGATACATAGCTGAGTTCTACAAGAAATTTAGAGATCAAATGCCATGACTACTCAAACTCTTTAATGAAACAGAAAGGAAAACAATACTCCTAAACTCATTTCTGGAAGCAAATATTACCTTGATTCCAAAACCAGAGAAGGATCCAATCAAAAAAGTGAACTACAATCTCCTTAATGAATATAGATGCAAAAGTCTGCAACAAGATACTGACAAACAGAATGCAGCAAATCATCAAAAAGTTATACACCAGGGGCTGGGGATATAGCTCAGTGGAATAAGCACCTGCCTGGCAAGTACAAGGTCCTGAGTTTGATCCCCAGTACTGCCAAAAAAAAAAAAGTTATACACCATGACCACATAGAATTCAATCCAGGTATGCAGGGGTGGTCCAACATATGCAAATCAATAAATGTAATACACCATATCAACAGAACAAAGGACAAAAATCACATAATCATCTCAATAGATGCAGAAAAAGCATTTGACAAAGTCCAACACATACTCATGACAAAAACCCTACAAAATCAGGAACAAGAGAAGGATGCCCACTACCAACACTCCTATTTAATATAGTTCTGGAAACATTAGCCAGAGCAATTAGACAAGAGAAAGAAATAAAAGGAAAAAGAATAGGAAAGGAAGAAATCATTAATTATCATCATAAATTATCATTATTTGTGGATGACATATTCTATATAGAAGACCCCCACAACTCCATGAAAACACTATATAATAACCAAATTTAGTAGTGTAGATGGATACAAAGTCAACACTCAAAAATCAATAGCATTCCTGTACACAAACAACAAATTCATTGATAGAAATTAGGGAAACAACACTTTTCACAATAGCATACAAAAAAAGATCTAACAAAGGAAGTAAATGATTTATACATTGAAAGTTATAGTTCTCTAAAAAAGAACAAAAAGAATGTCAGAAAATGGAAAGACATCCCTTGCTCATAGATAGGAAGAACCAACATAGTGAAATTCCCAAACGTGTTATACAGATTTAATGCAATCCCAATCAAAATACTACTAGCATACCTCACAGAACGAGATAAAACATTCTGAAAATTCATTTGGAACCAAAAGAGACCCAGAATAGCAGAAGTAATTCCAGGCAACAAACGCAAGGCAAGGGGTATCACAACCACAATCCCTGGCTTGAAATTATACTACAAAGCTACTATGATAAAATCAGCATGGTACTGGAAAAAAAACAAACCCAAGGATAAGTGGAACAGATTAGAAGATGCAGACACACCTACAAACACACTCAGCCACCTTATCTTTGACAAAAAGGCCAAACATGTTCTCTGGCACCTCTTTCATAAATGGTGCTGGAAAAACTGGCTTTCCACATGCTGAAAACTAAAAGTAGTTCCATGTCTATCACCATGCACTAAATGAAAGTCAAAATGGATCAAAGATCTAAATATTAAAGCAGATGCACTAAATCTACTGCAAGAGAAAGCAGGTAGAAATCTTGAAAATACAGGTATAGGCAGAGATGTCATAAACAAAACCCAAACTGTAATGAATCAACAACTGGGATCTCATCTTATTAAAAACCATTTGCACATCCAAAGAAATCACCAACAGAGTGAAAAGACAGCCCACAGAGTGGGAAAAAATTTTAGCCAACTGTCCCTCAAAGGACTTATACCTAGAACACATAAGGAATTAAAAAACATCAGTTCCCCCAAATTCAAAGACTCAATCCAAGAATGGGCAAGTGAGGTAAATACAAATTTCTCAGATGAAGAAATATAAATGGCAAATAAATATATGAAAAAATGTTCAACATTATTGGTCTTTCAAGAAATGCTAATTAAAACAACACTGAGATTCCATCTCACCCCAGAAAAAATAGCTATGATTAAGAAATCAACCAATAACAAAATGCTGGAGGGCCTGTAACAAAAAAGGAACCCTTTTCCACTGTTGGTGGGAGTGCAGACTGGTATAACCACTGTGGAAATCAGTCTGAAGATTCCTCAAAAAGCTAGGATTAGAGGTCCCATTTAACCCAGATGATCTGAAAACACCATATGACAGTGATACATGTGCACCCATGTTTACAGCAGCATAATTTGTAATAGCTAAATGTTGGAGAGACCCCAAATGCTCATCAACCAAGGAATGGATAAAAAAGATGTGGTATTTTAATACAATGGAGTATTACTCACCCATACAGAAGGATAAACTTGATATTTTTCTAGTTAAATGGATGTAACTTGAGACTATACTCATAGTGAAATAAATCAGACTCACATGTGCAAACACTATATTGTCTCCCTGGTGTGAGAAACTGAAATAGTAAATAAGGTCCAAAATGTACAATACGTATTCTGAAATGGGAAGAAATTGTTCAAAAGGAACTAGAATTGGGAGGGGAAGAGAAAGGGAAAAGGAAAATAAATATGAGATAGTTATATTACTGAGTTTCTGTTAGTTCACTGAAAAGAAAGGTTTGTGCTAATACTGTTTGGAGAATTTTTAAGCCCATATCTTGTACTCTTAACTACTTTAAAGAAAACAATATTCAATGTATTAACTATTGTTACTCTTATTATTTTGTTATGAAATTTTTTTACTCTTTTTTCCATTAAAAAAAAAAAATGACCAGGAAGAGTAAACATTTTGAATTGACTCAGGACATTGGGGAAGCCACAACAGCACAACTAAAGTCACGAGAACAAATTTTCAAATGCTAATTTTTATACTAAACTTAAAAATAATTTAATTATTGTAATGCATTTTAAAATTACTGTATTTTTTGATCACCCCTCATAGTTGGATGAAGAATCCCTCCCTTCTAAAAACACATCACTAGTATTTATAACCTCAAACTATTTCTGAAGTACAGAAACTCAGCCCTGCCACTTTATGCAAGGAGGGCTTTCATTTTCTACTGGGAAAGAACAGACAATACAGCCATGCATCAACTACACAACACAATTTCGACACTGAGAAGTGCTTCGTATAATTTAACAGAGAGCTGGAGAATGACTTAAGAAGTGAATGGTCTGCTGTCATTAAGGTCAATCACAGGAAGCTCTCTGAGGGGCATCTTACTGAGTAAGATGTAAATGATGAGGACAGAACATCAGGAATGGAGGTCCTGAGGAGAGGGTGGGCACGGGAAATCTGAAAAATATAGAAAGGATGCTGGTGTGTGATGGAGGTGCAAGATCTCGGGAGGCAGCAGGTAATGAGTCCAGAAGGGAAAATGAGCATACTCAGATGGACTGTCCCACAGTGGGGAGACCCACACTTGACAATGGTTATGGGATATCTTAGTTATTTTTCTTGTGCTGACACAAAACACCCCACACCTAAAGTTAAAGGGGAAAAGTCTTATTTAGCTCACAGCTTGCAGAGGCTTGTCTATATCAGCTGGCTCCAAGACAGGGTGGCACATGGCAGAGGGCCAACAGTTCATGGCAACAGAAGACAGCAAAAATAAACAAGAGCAAAAGGGAGAAACAAGGCTTTCTGCCTCTTTTATCGTATCCTAACTGCTGGGATTAGGCTGGGTGTGGTGGTGCATGCCTGTAATCCCAGCACTGAGAGGCTGAGGCAGGAGAATGGTGAGTTCGAGACCAGCTTAGGCTACAAGTGAGCTCAAGGCCAGCTTGAACTGCATAGCGAGACCCTTTCTCAAAATGACCAATAAATAAATAAATAAACAAACAAATAAATAAATAAATAAAAACCCTGCTGGGATTAGGTTGGTGCCAATCCAATCAGTGGACCCGCCCTTCATCACAGCACCCTTAATTCTATCATTGCACAATGAACCAATCACACCCTCCAGACGCAGCTGCCTCTGAAAAAGCCCCACCTGAAAGTGCATGAGGCTTTGGGGGGACATCTAGACAGACATCATAACATGGGACACTGCTGGTAGAGGAACCTCTCATACCAAGTATCAAAACTGTCATTACTAAATAAGCAACCAGATGAGCTTCAGATGAAGTCCCACTTCTCTCATCACTGAATCCCCATTAGTGAGAGACTCTGAGGAAACTGCACTGTGGAGGAAACCAAGCCTTCTGTGATGCATTCTCTCCACATCTGAGGGCCAGTGTTAGAGAACATCCCTGTGGTTGCAGTCCACACGGAAGCCTGTTGGATTTTGTTTAAAAAAGATTTGTTTGGCTCCAAGTTATCACTGGTTTAAATAGAAAAAGAATACTCTAAACTGGAGCATATAAATGTGTTCATCATCACACTAGAAATAACTCTAATGGGACAGAAAAAAAAGAGATGACAAGTTTCATCCACCCAATACTGTAGCTGCAGTGATAGCAAATTAGTCCTGCGAGTGCAATCTGCTCACAGGGGCAGCAACCCCCGTGCTGAACATCACCTGACAAGAAATCAGACTCTGCAGACCCAGCCTGGCTGGCCTGAGATGAGCAAGTGCTGATAGGAATGCTGCAGCCTGGCGTGTGTGAGAACCCCAGGGGCTCCCAGCTCTCAACGTAGGGACCATCCACCTGCTCTAGGAAAAATCACTGTGCTGTCCCAACAGGGATGCTAGCCTCTGCCATAGCATAAAAAAGGGACATATTCAAAGACCAGGAGCTTCCATAACGCATGAGGACAGGCTTCAAAGGTGCATTTATTTCAAGTGAAAAAGAAGCAATTCAAATATTACTCTGATGGAGAGGGACACCAGAAGTATTTATCTCTGTTCATAACATACAGCAAGACCCAACAAATAAATTACACTGCTTGACACAAATTGTAATAATGAAAAATAAATATCTAAATAGAATGCAAATAGGTATCTAAAAATTTAGATACCAATTAAGAGCCTGGTGGCCCTGTGTTGTATTCTTACAACTGGTAAGTCCACCTTGAAGGGTGATGCATACCAACCGATAAATGCAAAGGACAAAACACACAACACTAGGTTAAAGCAATGTCGATGATGACCCATTTATGTAAAATTACAACCAACTGCATCCACAGTGAAGGTCATTTTGTGAAATGTTAATAGTGTCACTACTGGGCTGGAGATCATTTCCATGTTGCCTGAATTTCCTTTCACAAATATGCTATAAACAGAAAAGACATTTGGAAAACAAGAAAGTTTTGTTAAGAGTTTAATGATAAAGTATGTTTATAATGTACTAGGTTTAAAACGTAAAAATCAGCCAAGGGGGTTGGCACATGCCTATAATCCCAGCTACTTGAGAGACAGAGCTAGGAGCATTACAAGTTGGAGGCTGGCCTGGGCAATGTACCAAAATCCCATCAAACACAAACACACATGCAGACCAAGAATCCAAACTAGTTGAACATATAAAAGTACACATGGCCAAAAAACCAAACAAAACAGTTCAGTGACTATGAATGCTCACCATTTTCACACTGGGGCCTGATGGGGCTGCTAGAGAAGGCACTGGTCACCCCAAAGGCCCCAGTGCCCTCAGGGTAACTGGAAGAGGAGCTTGCAGCCTGTGCAGGGAGCCTGCCCTCAGCACTCTGAGCAGCAGGGCCTCTGGCTGTGTGGCTTCTCAGGAGCTGCATCAGCACATTCTCTCCACGCCCACTCCAGAAAGAACGCACTGCAGGCACGCTGTTTTCGCCATGTTCCCACGGTGAGGCACTGGGAGTCTTTCCTGCCCTTTCTTTTTAAATTAAAAGAAAAAAAATAGAAGAAAGAAAACTTCCCAGCAAACTTCTGGGAACCTGTGCCAGTACAGAAGCTCACGTGTCATGCGGAGGGGACCTACCAGAGGGGTGGGAGCTGGTCTGCGTTGGTCCTGTAGGCTCAGGGACACAGAAGCAGCCAATGAAGCAAAATTTACCTCAAGACCCAAAGGGGGGGGGGGGTCTCAGGAAAGAAAGTAAAACAGGAAGGGGTCAGAGTCATAGCTCTGGCAGCTTACTGAGAGCTTCCCACTAAGAAGTCGGCACTCAACCTAAAAATCAAACATGTAAGAATCTAAGAAAAACATTATGAATAAGATTCTATTTGGTTGATACTTTAAAATTCTGCCTGTGTTTATAACCAAATTCTTAGCTGTTCTACACCTTTTATAATGAAGACCATCTCTTCTACAACTCACTTAAATGGAACCACAGATATAAGTTTACAATGTTTAGAAATACAAATCTAGATATTTACAAATATTCTCTCCTTGTCCTAGTAGCTCAAAAAAATGCCCCAAAGTGGTGTAGTAAGGACAGAGCCATAGGGTACGTGGTGTTTGAAGGGTTTACTTCATGGATCAGTGGTGAAATGTAAGTATTTGCACTTCCTGTTTATCTGGTTAAAAACAGAGGCAAAAAAGTATCTTTTGCTGGTCATGATCTTGCATCCTCTGGCTAGGGCCAGCTTCCCAAAGGTCCCTGTACCCCAAGGGGGATTAAGGCAAGGGTACAGAAGTGGGTCTGTAATACTCACCAAGTGCACAACATAAGCATGCTGACATGAATTTAGGCTCCTGTTATGACCACTGCATGCTAGGGCTGCCTCCTTTTTTACTTGAGTAGGCAAAGCACCCAAGTGTAGGACGGAATGGTACTTCTGATTTACTGAAGGCAAAGGCCAGAGCTTGAACCAGTCACGCTGGGCAGATGAGGGCAGAAGCCTGGTAAGTGTAGAGGAAGAGGCCAGCAGGCACACAGCCACAGATGCACCCTCTGAGCTTCCATGGGTAGAAAGGCCGCGCAGTTCTCAGGAAATGTCCTCTGACGGGGTACCAGGGGGATGAACGCCAGGCTATTCTGGCCTGCTGTCTGGGCCCCAAGTGAAGCTTCTCTACAAATGGAGTACTTAGCTCATTTGTGCAACAACATACCCAGTCGCAATCTGATGATGCTTGGGAATACCTTTTTGGAATGTTTTCAGGGTGTAAAGTAAAATACAGGGCACGAGAAAGAAAATAAATTATTTTGGACATAATTATGCAAACACTGAAGAAAGGTGTGGCACAGCAGTACATGTGCTTTCTTATTAACACACTGAATAACAACACATACCATTATTTTAAAGTGATAATTACTTTAAAAATAGTAAGCAAATGCTACTTAAGTTGTCTGGACACGAGACCCACATGATATGAAAATATCTGTGATCCTACTAGCAACAAAGGTACGGGTGCAGTGAATCCTGTGTGGCTGTGCTCACTGCATCCTACTGACGACTGGCACAGCTTACATCCTGACAGAGCAGTGAAGGGAGTTTCCTACTCCCAGGAGAAGAGATGCTTTAATAATTTTTGAACAAATATGTTAATTAAAAAGTTCACACATGTTGGGGATGGCTAATTCTGGAAATACAGGCACAAGCAAGCCTGAACTGTACATGGAGGGCCAAGGTCCAGACCAGGAGATTGCTTTGAGCCCACTGTCAGCCACCAGCTCTGGCACTGTGCTGTATTCTTGAACAGTTTGCCTGAGATATAGCTGAGGTTTACCTACTCAAATATGTAGTTTCATAGTTATATCTTTACCACACCGCAAAGAAACTCCACCCTCCGAGGTCTCCCCTGTCATACCCAAGAACCATGAAATCTACTTTTCATCCGTATAGAGTTGTTCACCTTAGGTTTTTAACACATAGAGCTGTCTCCATCATTCAGCCTTCTTTACTTTATAAAATCACTGAAAACACGGCATCAGTGACCATGGAGTCATGGCCCCTGGGGAAAAGGGGAGGCAGCCGTGAGCCTCTGGTTATGACACTTTCACTGACTGGTCATTTTCCTTCTTCTGCCTCAAGACTCCTTACTTAACATGTACGGTTGAGTCACTAACATGGAACTGATGGGCAGTGTGCCTGAACACATCTCCCGCCTGAGGCACACCACAGCCTCCTGTGCTGAGGGCACTAGAAAACACTTGAGCCCTATGCTTGGGGCCACTTCAAACAGGAAAATCACCAACAAAAAGCCAGTAGTGTATGTAAACAGCGGCACTGAACAGACCGTGAGGGGACGCTGGCTTACTGTGGGACATGGGAGCCTCACCACGTTGTTTATTATTTTAGGGCACTGGGGACTGAGCCAAGGCAGGGCTTCTGCACTGAACTATATCCCTAGCCCTTTTTATTTTTTGAGACAAGGTCTTGCTAAGTCACTAAATTGCCCAGGCTAGGCTCAACTTTGTGATCCTCCTGCCTCAGCCTTCCAGAGTAAGATCACAGATATATGCTACCATGCCCAGAATTTCTGTGTTTGACAGCAGGCGGGTACAGGTGCAGTGGGTGACTCACATTTGTAAACCCTCTGAGCATGTCCTCAAATGGCCACAAAACCACACTGAGTTTTGATTTGGGGGTTATAAATACATTTTAGTAAATAGCAAATATGCAAACACAGAATCCCCAGATAATGAGGATTACCTATAAAAGCCAATACAGCAGGTGACCTTTATCGCCTGCCTAGTTCAGTTGGTATACTGCTTTAGAGCTCATCTACACTGCTACATGTGCAGCACTTTACTTCCTTTTATGGCTTAGCAACTGCCCTTCGTGTAAACATGTACACTTCATTTATCCATCTTTTGGCTGAGGGACACTTGCTATCCCTACCTTTTACTGTTGTGAATGATACTGCTGTGAACCTCCATAAGACATGGATACAAGTCATTCACATGCTGTAATTTTGTTGGGGGGTTTTACATCCACATTCACAGCGGATGCTAGTCTATAATTTTACTGTCACATCCTTATGTATTTTGATGAAAGAGGTTATTTTAAATAGATGATTCATTTTTACTGGCGATTTTTTTTTTTTTTTTTTTTTTTTTTTTTTGTCGGGACCGGGGATCGAACTCAGGGCCCTAGTGCTCAGCGGCAAGCACTTAGCCCACTGAGCTGTACCTCCAGCCCTGATGATTCATTTTTTAAAACATAGTTGTGGCTTTATCTCAAAATGTATTAGAAGAATGTTGACCTTTCATTTGTGACAGTAATACAGTGTCCTGTTAAAACGTATTTTGGTGATAAGCATGCCACTGCAGAGATGTGGGGTGTGGCTGTTACGCTGTGGCAGTATTCAACTTCTCAAACACAAAAGCAGTGGGAAGACTGTGGACTGTGCTGAACCTGGGGAGGCCTCTGGACCCAGCTGCCACAGCACTGCATCTTCACAGTGGCAGCCCAGTATGTCTGTCCTGAACCTCAGGGAGCCTGGCTGTCCAAATGCACAGGTGCCCTCGACTCTCTACCCTGCACTGTGCTGCCACTATGAGAATGCAGTGAGGAGGGCAAGAAGGCTCCAGGGACGGAAGGTGGGGCTGAGACAGGGAATGTGCGACCAGCAAAGGGTTTGCTGGCATGGAGACTGATGCCAACTCAGGGGCCAGATGCTGCCCTCCCATTTCACAGATGGGACACTGAGCTCCATGGGTTGAGCAGTTGAGAGGGTCTGACAAAGGGCTGATGGAGTGAGGCAGGGGCTGTCAGTAAGGTGCTCACCGAAGACAGCAGAGTCAGGAAACCTAAGCCAGCTGGATTTATACTGTGCTGCTACTCTGAGGATAGAAGAAAGAAATGAATAAAGACATGGTATCGGGCCTAAACAGCAAGAGAAAAGAGGAAAGAGACAATACTTCTCAACTGTGTGAGAGTTAATGCATCCCCCCTGCAACCCTCAAACCTGAGATATCTGCAACTCCCTGGCAGAGGGGCCACACCTCAGCCAGGCCAACCTCTGCCGGCACTTCAAACCCCAATTCTGCAGCCATGGGAAGACTGTCTTCCTGCACAGTACAAGACAAGGTCCACGCACACATGTGCCACATTTTTGTCCTGCCCTTCATGAGCATGGGTATGACCAGGAACAAGGTCCCTGGACCTCCAGGTCTGGCAGAAACAGACAGTAAGCACACAGAAATATCAGATTAAGAGGACACATAGCATCAACAGATTCCTGATTGTTGTGAGGGGCAGGGAGTTCTAGGTAGGGGCAATAAGAGGGGGCAGGTGTCTGCCCTGAGGCCATCTGGCAGCTGACACAGATCAGACGAGAGGGTTGCTGGAGGCTACACAAAGCCATGCTGGGCCCTTGGAGAGTCCTGGTCCCAAGGTTACTCACTGTATGAGGCAGCTATGCTGGCCTCTCCATATTGTCAGTAAGACACATGGCTCTGAAGCACTGCAGATGCAGAGCTTTGATCTTGTGCCAGAGAATGGGCCTGAAGCAAGGTTAGCAGGCTTCCTGCTGTCTCCCGTCACCACGGGTGGGAAGAACATGCAAGCTAACACAGCACAGACTGGAAACTGGAACACTGCTCAGCACATCACCTCATGGGAGCTGACAAGCAGTACCAGTGGCACCCCCTTTTGCAAAAGACAACAGTCAGGTGCAGGACACAGAGGG
This sequence comes from Dinomys branickii, assembly GCA_004027595.1. Taxonomy (NCBI): domain Eukaryota; kingdom Metazoa; phylum Chordata; class Mammalia; order Rodentia; family Dinomyidae; genus Dinomys; species Dinomys branickii. Next base: position 46,256 of record PVLD010004164.1, on the reverse strand, counting down.
CCTGAGTCCTGCAGCTGGCTCCCAGCCTATGGCTCCTTTGCCTTTTCACCCAGCACACTCTGCTGCTTCCCCTGGTCCCTCTTCACCAAGCTTTCCCTAAGTGTACCGGAGAGATGCCTATGATTAAGGACACCACAGCAGGTACCGTGTGTGGTGGGGTCACTCTGCAAGGGCCCCACTAGCCGCTCTGACGTTTGAGGCAGTCAGTGTTCACTGTGTATATAAGAGATCTGCTCCAGGAAGGAGAGATAACCATTACCAAATCCACTACAAAAATTCAATTTTCCTAATTTCAAACTTCATCTGCAGTTCATTCTTTTCTTTAGCAATATTAGTTTGAAATGACAGAATTCTCCTAAGTTTACAGGGGGAAAAAGAATGTAAATGCACTTCTAGGATACGAGCAACACAGGGTCCCACAGTGAATCTACAGCCAGTGCCCACTTTCAAACCAACACCAAAATGTTAGTAATTTATTTTCACTCAAGTGATAGTGTTATTACTTAGAGCACAGCCTAACATTAACTAAAATTATAACTTACAGTTATCATTACTTCCCAACCCTAGAACGACAGGGAAGATACATATAGTGACCTAAAGTTTAATTCTTAGGCTCCTGATAAATGCCTTTTCATTACTGCACTGACTTGTTTTCAGTTAAAATACTGAAAGTATTGTTTTTCCTCAGTATCTAAAAAGTGTAAGTCCATACTAATTAAAGTAGAAAATGTAATTTTGCTATTTCTGAGCTTTTACTGATTTGACAAAAAATAATTTAATTTTCTTAATCTCCTCCCACGGATGGGTTAGAAATGAGAATTTCCCAATCCTATCATGGTGGACCAAATTAAGACCTATATTTTTGTCTTAAATGACTACTGAGAAAGCAGCAGTTCTGCCGCTAGGCACCTCGTTTCTGGATGAAGACTCGGAGCAGAGGATTCGCACTGGAGACCGCCTTGCAGAAGTTGTCATCATTGTTGATGGGCAGCAGGTCCCCATGCACATCTGCATAGCCAATGGTCACTTCAGTGTTAGAGATATGGTGGGTGTGCACGACTAACTGGTAGAAATCTTCAAACTTCCCAGGCTTATGACGATCCAAGGAGAACCTTCGGAATTCAGCCCCAAACTGCAATGCAAGAGACAGGTGTAAGCCAAAAGGTACAGTTTGTTCACGGGATAAAAAAGTGGTTACTGAGCCCCCAAGAGGCCCCACAGACACTGCAGCAAACAATGTGACTGTTCTCATAACTGGTGTTGAGAAAATAGAATTATCAGGCAGGAAAGGGAGCACTGAAGATACGAAAGGCGCGAATGGAGGAGGCAGCTCACACGCCCACCGGTTCCTCATCTGCAGTGGCCCACATCTGGATGACAGAACGACTCAGGCCACTGGGCTCAGCCTCCTGGAAAGACAAGGTCAAGGTCAGTTATAAACCTGGGAGTCCACGTGACTCCTCTGAGGTCTCAATGGAGGGTCTGCACAGTGTCATAGCAGGGCTCAGAAAGCTCACAGGTAGGAGAGGAAGGATCTTCTGCATTATTTTTTGGTTTTTATATTTAATAATGGCAAGGTGAAGCCCTATGGATTTTAATTTTAAGGCAGAATTGTCCTGATTCAAACTGTGTTTTAATAGGCCCGAATGGCCACATTTCAAAAGGGTCACGAGTGGAAGGAAACTTGAAAGCAGGGAGTGAGCTGAAATAAGCCCTATTTCACAAATCCAAGGGAGATAGGATAGGGTCAAATCACAAAACACCCACTTCACGAACAGGCAACCCTCATTTTCTCCATCTGCTGACTTCCAGAGCATTTGCTTTTTGTCAGTGTATATGAAAGACTGTGATCATATGTAATGAAACTGGTAAAAGCATTTCTGACGTTTATACAGAATTTAAAAAAAAAACATATACATACTTCAGGAAAAGAAATACAGCTTTTCAGCAGATGGTATTACCCTTGTACTGAGGACTCTAGAGAGTGTGCCATATTGCAGAAAACCCACTACACTGCCAGTCCTTAGAAAAGACACTGAAAATGCATGAGCAGTAACCTCAATGACCACGATTACTCAAACAGTAGTTCACCATACTAAAAACTGACAGGAAGCTAACGGCCACCACACTGAGCAGTTCTTGTAATGGTACAGGCCACAGGTAACTCAGAAATGCAAATTAAAACAACACTGAGATTTCATCTCACCCTGCAAAGAATGGCTATCATTAAGAAATCAACCAATGACAAATGCTGGAGAGGCTGTGGGGAAAATGGAACACTTCTCCACTGCTGGTGGGAGTGTCAACTGGTGAAACCACTGTGGAAATCAGTTTGGAGATTCCTCACAAAACTAGGGTTAGAAGTCCCACTTAACCCAGCTACTCCCCTTCTGGGTATTTTTCCAGAAGAATTAAAAATGTCATACCACAGCGATATATGTGCACCCATGTTTATAGTAGTGCAATCTGTCATAGGTTATTCTTGGAAACAACCACAATGCCCATCAACTAAGGACGAGATAAAAAAGATGCGGTATTTCTATACAAGGGAGTATTACTCAGCTATAAAAAAAGATGAACTCGAGGCTTTTATAGGTAAATGGATGCAAATAGAGACCATACTCATAAGTGAAATAAATGGGACCCACATGTGTAAACATCACATTGTCTCCCTGGTGTAAGAATATGAAAGAGTAAATAAAACCCAAATGTACAATAGATAATAATTTTTTTATTTTAAAGAGAATAAAACAATAAAAACAATTATATAGAATTTGAAAACAATAGGAAATTAACAATCGTTATTATATTGCATATTGTTATCTTCAAAGCAGTTGCTCAGATTACAAGATATAGGCATACAAACTGATCAAACAATATCAGCACAAACTGTTCCTTTCGGGGCTGGGGATATAGCTCAGTGGAATAAGCGCTTGCCTAGCAAGCGCAGGGTCCTGAGTTCAATCCCCAGTACTGCAAAAAAAAAAAAAAAAAAAAAAAAAAAAACTGTTCCTTTCAATGAACTAATAGAAATTAGTAGTACAATTATCTTACCCATCTTATATATATATATGTATATATATGTATGTACTTTTTTTTTTCTTTTCCCTTCCTGCTTTTCTCTTTTCCCTCAGCCCAATTGTTCTTTCCTTTTCAGCAGTTACTTTCCCTTTCACAGTATCTATTGTACATTTTCGATCTTATTTACTCCTTCAATTTCTTATGCTAGGGAGACAATACCTAGATGTTTACATTTGACTTGCTCTTATTTTCTAGATGTTTGAGGTACAACATGAGGTTATTTGTGCTTGTTCTGTTTTTTTTCCTGATGTGAAAATTCATCTCTATAAATTTTCCTCTTAGCACTGCTTTCATCGTGTCTGATAAGTTCTATTTGCATTTTAATTTGATTGCAGATATTGTTTACTTTCTTCTTTAATTTCATCTGTGACCCATTTGTTCAGGAGGGTGTTACTTAATTTCTATCTGTTCATGGAGTATTTGTGATTTCTTTTGTTACAAATTTCCAATTTCGATGTGCTGTGGTCAGAAAATAAGCATGGGATGATTTCAATTCCTTTGCATGTTCTATGGGTTAGAATATAGTCTGTTTTACAGAATGTCCCATAGGTAGCTGAGAAGAATGGGTATTGTGATATTGTTGGGTGGAACACTGTAAATGTCTAAGTTCATATGTTCCCAGGTTTGATTCAGTTCTGTTATTTCTTTGCTAATTTTTTGTCTAGTTGATCTCTTTGTGACAATGGGGTATTAAGGTCCCCTGTTACACTTGTGTTATTCTTTATGTGATTTTTCATGTCTATTAATATTTGTGTCATATAGGTGGGTACTCCCATATTTGGTGGATATATATTTATGATTGTTATCTCTTCCTCTTGAATTTTTCCCCTAAAAAGTAGGTAGTGACCTTCTTTATCTCCTTTGAACATTTTTGGTTTGAAGTTCACATTTTCTGCAAATGGAATAGCTACCCCTGCTTTTTTCTGGTTTCCTATTGTTTGGGGTATGGTTCTCCATCCTTTGACTTTCAGTCTATGAGCTTCTTTTTGAGCTAAACGTGTTTCTTGTATACAACATACTGCTGGATCTTGTTTCTTGATCCCTTCTGCCAGTCTGTTTCTTTTGATTGGTAAACTGAGGCCATTTACATTGATCATTATAACTAATCTATATTTGCTTATCTTTTTCATGTTATTTCCTGCACTGGGCTCCTTTCTTAGCCCCGCCGCTTAATTGCTTGCCCTATTTGGTAGTTTCTTTCTGATGATGTTCTTGGACTTGTGGTCATTTTTATCTCTATCTATAATATATTTCAGTCCTCTTTGTAGGGTTGGTTTGGTGGTCATGAATTTCTTCAATTGTTCTTTGTCATGGAACTATTTAATTTCTCCATTAATTTTGAAGGATAGTTTTGCAGGGTATGTCAATCTGGGTTTGAAGTTGTTTTCTTTCAGGACTTGAAATACTTCACTCCAAGCTCTTCTTGACTTGAGGGACTGTATTGAGAAGTTGGCCATGATTCTAACAGGCTTTCCTTTATAGGTAATCTGCTTTTATTCCCCCTCTAACAGCTTTTAATATTCTGGTTTGTACTTAATTTGTGGGATCTTGACTATTATATGTCTGGGTGTAGATTTATTTTTGTCATAGCTGTTTTGAGTTCTATATGCCTCACTCACCTGTATATCTGATTCTGTTCCCATGCTTGGAAAGGATGGTCACATAAGGTTTGGGAAACTAGAGAAGCAGGTAGAAAAGAAAGAATGAAGGAGTATTCAAGGGATTATCCAAACTTGGTCTCTGAGTTTTCTTCTTTTAATTTTAAAAACATTTCTTCAGTACTTGTTCTTAATACATGATTACAAAGACTACTAGACTCACAAGATTTATCACTTGGCCATTAGTATCAGGCACTTTTTTCAACTTTTGGTAAATGTACTTAAAAGACAGTAAACTGCTGTTGCAGTTTTCATTTGGAGGCCACTTGTTTTAATCTGATACAATGGGGGAAATAAAAATATTAATTTATTGCCCCATATCAGTAAGATTCTTAAATAAAATGCTTTATCAGATCATATTTCATATATTTTATAAAAATTCTGCATCTCATGATTACATTGTGAGGATTTAGAACATTTCATTAAATGAAGGATTTTTAAAATGTTTACTTTGAACAGTTAACAATTATCAATTTTTATAACTATGTTTCAATTATGATTTGATAACTACAATTTTAGTCAAAATCTACAATATTTTGAAAATACCTATGATGTCCCATTGTAGCCGTTTTTAAGTGTATTGTTCAAGTAGTGTTAATACAAGTGGATCTGATCTCCAAAATTCATCTTAGAAATTAAAACTTTCTATCATTAAACAGCAACTTAAAAATAATTCCAAAACACAGACTTTAGTGGCCAAATGAAAAACATTTTAACTTTAACTTATACAAATATTTTTGTTGAAGAGAAAATTGGGACAAAACAAGCATAAATTAGACAAACTGACAGAATAAATCTCTTGAGAGAGTAATGGAAAAGAAAATCAAAGAGTAAAAAGAACCATGTGATCATCTAAAAAACCTTGTTCAATCTGTTTCAAAATGCCTGATAATATCAAATCACTACAGCACTTAGATGTCACTGGCTATATATTTTTTTAAAAAGTACCTTGGTGTGCCTGGCTAATCACAAGAAAATACATGGACTAATGAAAATATATTAACTAAAGTTATGGGATGCAGCTAAAGCAGTCCTTTAGAGGGTAATTTACAGCTACAAACACCTATATTTAAAAAGAAACACTTAAATCAGTAACATAAATTCTGCCATTGGAAACCAAAAAAAAAAAAAAAAAAAGTGCTAACCTAGAGCAGAAATAATAATTAGATGTCATGGTTTATGTGAAGATGTCCCCTGAAAGCCTCATGTAGTCATGAGTAGGGTGCTTTTGAAAGGTCCTTGAATCATGGTGATCCTGTAACTATATGTGATGGTGGGAGGTGGGTCCTGGTTGAAAAGAAGGGGGGGGTCACTGGGGGTCCAACTCAGCAGGATGTCACTCCCTCTCCAGCTTCTCTCTGCTTTTTGCTTCCTAGATGCCATGAGGTGAGCAGGTTTCCTCTTCCAGACTCTTTCACCATGCTGCTTCTACCTGGAGGCAGCCAACCATGCAAAGACTGAAAGTTCTAAAACATGAGGTGGAAAAAACCTCTCCTCCTTCAAGTTAGGGGTGTAGGATATTGTGTCCTAGCTACAAGGAAAGTGACTGAGACAAACCCTACAAGTTGGGTCTTCAAAAGACCAACAAAATTGTCAAATCTTTAGGCAGACTGACCAAGAAAAAAAAAAAGATAAGATTCAAACTACTAAAATCAAGAATGAAGGAGGAGACATTACTACTGATGTCAAGGAACTAAGGATTATGAGAATTCCAGTAGCAATGATCATACTTAGTACCCAGGGAACCAAGGTTCTTGGGAGAAATGTCTGATTCCACAATATGGCACAGAAAATATATGAATCAAAACTGAGCCATTTCATAATACTAGAAAAGGAGCACTAAAATCAAAACCCACAAACAAGGGGTATGTCAGAGCAATCAATGACAAAGCTTCCAGTGGCCAAAGCTGGAATAATTTCAGCACCAAAATAAAGTAGTATTAAAGTATAACTCAAGGTATAAAATAAATGTTCATGCGCCACAGTGATATAAATAAATGACTCAAATGAACGAGGTGGACAGTACATAGAGAAAGCAAACCATTTTCAAGGAGAGGCACCTAAATAAGCTTGTTTACAAAGTACAGTGTGGAAAGGGGGAAGAAAAAGTGACTTTACAATGGAGAAACCTGTAAAACATTCTCAGCCAGAGATCAAAGTCAATGTCAACAGTAATAAATCACATGATAGTATGTATCTTTGACATGTGATAAAAATGGCACTTTACTATTTTGGTCTTCTTAGAAATCCTAATCTCAGTCTATAACAAAAAACATAACCAATCTCAAGTGAGAGATATCCTATAAAATATCTGACCACTATACCTCTTAAAACTAACACAGTCATCAAAAACAAGGAAGCTGAGAAATTACTAAAATCCAAAGGAGTATAAGGAGACATCACAACTAAAAACAACATGGTTTCCTAGATGAAGTCTTAAAACATTAGCTTTAAAAAGGTATTACATAAAAGCTGGGTATGGTGGCACATGCCTGTAATCCCAGCACTCGGGAGGCTGAGGCAGGAGGATCCTTGCAATTTTGAGACCAGCCTGGACTACAAAGTGAGCCCTAGGCCAGCCTGAACTGCATAGCAAGACCCTATCTCAAAAAGACAAAAAAAAAAAAAAAAATTACATAAAAACTAAGAAAATCTATCTGGGCACATAGCTGTAATCCCAGTAATCTAAGATGCTGAGGCAGTGGGATGGCAAGTTTAAGTCCAGCCTGGGCAACTTAGCAACTTAATGAGTACTGACTAAAAAAAATCCAAAAAACAAAAACACCAACCCTTAACAAGGCTGTGCATATATTCAGTGCAAAAACTCTGGGTTCAATCATCACTGGTACAAAACACCACCACCACCACCACCTCTACTTAACACTGTACTTGAGGTTCTACTGAGAACACTTAGGCAAGAAAGCAAGAAAGTCAGGCTAGGAAGAAAGAAGTTACAATGTCTGTTCACAGATGATATGCACTTATATATAAAAAATCCTAAGGGATATATTAAAAAATTACTAGAGCTAATAAATGAGTTCAACAGGGGCACGAAGTAATATCAGTACTCAAAAATAGAGTGAATTTATAGTAGTAGTAAACAATCTGAAAATGAATTTAAGAAATCAATTCCACTAATGATAAAAGGATAGGGAAAAGATTAACAAAAGAAGTGAAACATTTGCACACTGAAAACTACAGAATATTAATCAAAAATTAAAGATGATTAAAATGAATGGAAAGATATTCCACATTCATGGATTAGAAAGCTTAACATTGTTAATATGGCAATACTCCCGAAACAGATCTAAGATTTAATACATTCCTATCAAAACTTAGTGGCCTTTTTCAGAGTAATTGCAAAGTTTGTGCTACAGTTATTTGGGAATACAAAGGGCCCAATATCACAGAATTCTGAAAAGGAAGAATAGAGTTAGAAGACTCATACTTCTTAATTTCAAAGTGTACAATGTAGTACTGACCTAACAATAAATATTTAGATAAGTAATGGGATAAAATTGACAGTGTAGGAGAAAAAAACGTGTAATCAAATTACAATTTAAAATCAAATTCTTGATTTTTAACAAGAATATCAAGACAATTTTATGGGGAAAAGAAACAGTCTTCAGCAACTACTGCTAGATAACTGCACATCCACATGCAAAACAACAAAGGTGGATTCCTAGGTCATAGGATACAGAAAAATTAATTCAAATTGGATCACAGATTAAATGAGTGAACTAAAATTATAGAAGAATATATAGGATTACATTTTCACTGCTTCAGTCAGGCAATGATTTCTGAGATATGATACTAAAAGCATAAGTAACAAAAGAAAAAAGAGGTAAAATTATACTTCACTAAAATTTAAAACTTTTGTGCCTCAAAGGATATCATAAGAAAGTGAAACGACAGAAATAACAGAATGGCAGAAAAAATCTGCAAATTAGACACATAATTAGGAACTTGCACCAAGAATTTACAAAGAGTTTTTAAAATTCAACCGTCAAAAGACAGATCACTCCACTAAGAAATGGGCAAAGAACATGAATAGGTATTTCTCTAGAGACATGCAAACAAACACATGAAGAGAGGATCAGTATTAATCATTAGGAAGACAAAAAGCAACAGTATAAAGTTACAGCTATGGTTTGGATGAATGTCCCTTCAAGGTCCATGTGGTAAAAGTGCATTGATAGCATGAAAGGCTGTGAACCTTTAGGAGATGGGGCCTTAGTAGGAGGCCCTTCAGCCACTGAGGGGGTTGTGGGACCTTAGTCGATCCACTTTTTCTTTTTCCTTCCTGACTCAAGGGACATTGGTTTGCTCTACCACATACTCCTGACATGACGTGTTGCCTCACCACAAATCCATAGCATGATCTTGGGACAGTAACCTCCAGAACCAGAATAAACCTTTTCTTCTTTACAAGTTAACTGCCTAGGGTATTTTGTTGAAGTGAGGATAAACTGACTAATACAGTTATTTCAAACCTACTAGGATAGTTATAATAAAGAAGATACCGTGCTGGCAAGAACATGGAGGAATCTGAACTCTTACAGGTTTCTTGTAGAAATGAAAATGGTACAACTACTTTGGTAAACAGTTTGGCAGTTCCTTAAAATGTTAAACAGGAATTCCAAGGAAATAGTGGAGTGGTAAGGAACAACTTAGTCTCTCCCAGATTGGAATCCAGACACTAGAAAATAACAATTTAAGAAGAGAGAGAGAGAGACTGAGACCAAGAGAGACAGACATAGACACAGATAAAGACACAGACACAGAGATCTCTGGGAACCAAGAAAGGTTTGACAGGAAAATTAAAATCTACAGAGAAACTGAAGAGCCAAAACACAATGCAGAGAAGGGAAGGGACAATCTGTACTTTCTCCTTCATTGCCAGCTCATGAGAATGAGAGACTGAATCTATAGAGACAAGGTAAAAGCTTGGGACTCCAGAGAGAAGTGCAGCAGCGGAACAGACTGGCAGATGCTGTGACCTGCAGGGAAAGAATGACATTTTGCTCCCATATGAGTTCTTTGACAGGCAACAGCTGGTCAGTGACACCAGTACAAATACCCAACGTATCCCCTGGATAAAGTGTTCATTGGATACCATTTCAGGGAAAGGTTGACTGCTTGAACCCAGGACTTAGAGCAGCCATGGATGGCTTCACTTCAGGGCTCCCAGTGTTACATTTCCACTGTGACTGGGTGAGAGACAGTCAGAGGAGACAGCTGTGGTTGGACTAGAAAGAGAATATGAGGAGTATGAGTTTAAGGACAGAGACCCCACCCCACAGCCAGAAGCCAGGCTTGGCCTGAGTTGCTCTAGACTTGAAAGTCATGACACTGGTACTCTTGCCCTAATCCAACTGCCTGCTGGTGTCTGCATCCAGCACAGAGCTGGGATCTGATTGCCTTCTTTATCTACCAGCATGAGCAGGGACATGTCTTGACCTGCACATCACCTCAAAATTGTAGATGCTGGAAGAAAACAACATATTCAAAATCATACAGAAACTTTTTTCCTTTTTGTGTGGGTATGCATTATTATTTTTGTTTTCTTCCTTTCTCCTTCACCATTGTACTAGGGGTTTGAGGAATTTTCCTTTTTCTTTCTTCCTTGCTTCTTATCTCTTTTGCTTTCTTTCTTGTTTCCTCTTCTCCCTTTTTAATTTTTCTCTCTTTAATATTTTCAGTATCTTTACTCCTAATTGCTTTTTAACCTTTTTCTTTTATCTTCTATTTCTCATCAGTTTTTCTTCTTATGTTTATCTAATTCTATAAACATCCTTCTACTCCCCAGTAAGACACTTTGTACCATTTCTCTCTCCTTGTTCTCATATCATATAATTTAAGGTTTCAAATTTTTCCTCTTGCATTCCTCTGTTCCCAAACCCCATCTATTTAATAATACAATCATAGAGCTTTATTAATCTCTTGATAGTTCATTCTATAAAATTATTGTTGAATTCTTTTTCCATTAGCAGGGAAATAGCTCTTGTATTTGGTACATATTAACTGGAAGTCAGTACATGAATTATCTTAATGTTTACACTATAACTGTGATTTTCTTTTCTAGTATTAAGGATAGCATATAACTATCCTTAGCATATAGTTTGCTGTTACTGTATGTCAATATCCAATTTGCCTTAGAGTACTATAGCTGGTTTGCTTGATATTATAGGGGTTATTGTTGCTATTTCTCTGTAAACTAATACCTTTGTGACATTAACAATACTACATTCTTAGAAAACTAGGTGTTGGGCTAATTACACAGCACCCTCTGTCCCAAATTAACCAAGGTGGTTGGTTCTTGGGGCCAAAGCAAAGGACTATTGTTAGCCACACCCAAAGAAGATCACTGAAAAGTGACTAAAGAAATCTATATGCTAGCAAGAAAGACTTAATAGTATAAGCATCCACAAGCCTCAATACAAAACAAACAAATAAAACATGACAAGAAAATAAAATGCCTCCCAAAATTCCCAGCTTCCCCGAAGCTAATCCAAGGGGGCATCAAGGGGAAGAAAAGTGCAATAAGTCACACACTGTAATTACTTAAAAGAATAACAGAAAAGTTAGAAATAAATCAAAAAGGTACTTAGCAGGATCACAGAAGATATGGTTAAACAGATAATGCAAGTAATAACCAAAAAGATGCAGAAGCTTTAAAAAAAAACACTAATAAAAAGCTAGATGAGCTAAAAAAGATTACAAAACATGAATGACCAGTTTCACAAAGAATTAAGAGTCCATGAAAAGATTTCAATCAGAAATCCAGGAAATTAATATGGTCAGTAGAAGCAACCAACGTGAGGGCAGAATTTGAGAATTAGAAGAAAATAATGTCTGCAAAGACCAGCTATTCAAAGACACCTTAAAGACAAGGAGAACATGAAAAATGGACCCAACAGCTACTATATGATGCAAGGAAGACAATCTGAGAGTAATTACATAAGTGAAAAATCTGAAGACAATGCAAATGACACGAGAAAACCTATTCACAGAAACAATGGCAGAAAACCACTCAAATATAGGGAAAGAAATAAGCATACAGATAAGTAAGGAATACAGAACCTTGAACAGCCACAAGCAGATGAGAATCTCTCTGTGTCACATAATACTCAAAGCACTAGAAGTCCATCACAGGGACAAAATCTTAAAAGCTGTGCAAAGAATAGCAATGAAGCACATATAAAGGTAAATCTACTACAATTACAATGGACTTCCCAACAGAAAACCTAAAAGGACAAAAGGACTTGGAGTGAAGTGTTTAAAGCCCTAAAAGATAACAACTTCCAATCCCGACTTAGGTATCCTTCAAAACTTATGGAGAAATAAGATATCTCCAAGACAAGGAGTATATCAAAAAATTTATGATCAACAAACCAGCATTATGAAAACTTCCCAATGATATTCTAAAAAGACACAATGAAGAGAACAATGCCAATATGTCAAAAAAATGGATCTGGCAGGATGAGCAGCTAAGCAAAAGGAGAGAAAAAAAAATAAGAGAATCAGCATTTAAAAAACAATGCAATGACAGGAATAAGTCAATACCACTGAGAAACAACTTTCAACATTAATGGTCTTAATTCCCCAATCAAAATACACAGACTGGCAGAATAAAGGAAGAAATAAAACCTATGCGGTATACAAGAAACACATGGAATTTAAAAAGAAACTCCCAGGTTACAAATCAAAAGATGGAAAACAATATTCCATGCAACAGGAACCTTGAGTAAACAGAAGTAGTTATCCTAGTCTCAGACAAAGTGAATTTCAGACAAAGTGGATTTCATCTTATCAGAAGAAATAAGAAAGGTCATTACATAGTGGTTAAGGGAACAATTATAACAGGAAGTGATAATTTTAAACAAACACACACCAAATACCAGTACACCCAATATCATGCAACCAACACTAATGGACAAAAAAAATCAGATAAACACTAACACAATTGTAATGGGGGACTTTAATACTCCACTGTCACAAATGGACAGGTCAACTAGGCAACAAATTAAAGAAATACCAGAGTTCAACCAAATCTCCAAACAAATGGAATAGATATTTATAGAGTATTACATCCAACAATAATAGAATACACATTCTTCTCAGCCGCACATGGGACTTTCTCCAAAACAGACCACATACTAGTCAATAAAACATGCTTAAGTAAATGCAAAAATTCAAAATTGTATCATACATATTATCAGATCATAGTGCAATGAAATTAGAAATCAATGGCAAAAGAAATAACAGAAACTATCCAAGCACATAGAAATTAAAGAAATTGAACAGTTCCTACGATCAAATAATAGTGCTAGTATGACATACTAGAATGTATGGGACACAGTGAAATCAATCTTAAGAAGGAAGTGCATTGTAGTGAATTTTCACATCAGAAAGACAGTGAGTTCAAATATCTATCCTAATGATGTGCCTCAAGGTTCCAGAAAAACAAGAATAATCCACATTAAAAATTAGTATGAAGAAGGAAATAAAGACCACAGCATCAATTTATGAAATTGGGACTAAAAAAAATACAAAGAAGCAAAGAGTTGTTCTTTGAAATAATAATAGACAAACCCTTAGCCAATCTTACCAAAGTAAAGAAAGAAAAACTCAAATCCATGTAATTTGAAATGAAAAAGGCAAAATCACTATGGATTCTGCTGAAATCCATAAGATAATCAGTAAGTACTTTGAGAAACTCTACCCTAATAAAATAGAAAATTCAGACAAAATGGATAGATTCTTAAATACAAATGTGCAAAGCTGAACCACAATGACACAAAAATCCTGATAATCCACTATCAGTCAATGAAACAGTAGAAGTAAAACAAAATAAAACAAAAACTATCAACTAAGAAAAGCTCAAGTCCCAGTGGATTCAGTGCCAAATTCTACAAGAATTGTAGAGAAAATATAACACTGTTACTCCTCAAACTCTTTGATAAAATGGAATGGGAGGCAGTATACCAAAAGTCATTCCTGGAAGCAAGCCATACTCTGATACCCAAACCAGAAAAGAGCCTCACCAAAAAGAACTAGGCCAGTCTCTTTAATGAGCATACATGTAAAAATCCTCAACAAGATACTGGCAAACAGAATAGAGCAAATCATCAAAAAGATCACACATCATTACCAAGTAGGATTCATTCTAGGGATGCAGGATGGTTCAACACACACATACCAATGCATGCAAAACGCCAAATAAAGGGACAAAAATCACATGGCCACCTCAAAAGATGCAGAAAAAGCATATGACAAAATCCAACTACCATTCATGATAGAAATTCTGAAGAACATAGGAATAGAAGAACTTTATTTCAATGTGATAAAAGCCATCTATGAAACACCAACAGCAACTACCATACTAAATAAAGAAAAGCTGAAAGCTTTTCCTCTAAAATTAGGAACAAGGCATGAATATCCACTACCACCACTCTTGTTCAATACAGTTTTACAAATGATAGCCAGAGTAATCAAACAAGAGAAAGAAATACAAGGGACATGGGTAGGAAAGGAAGAAGTCAAATTATCATTATTTGCAGATGACATGATCCCCTACATAGAATACTCAAAAAAAAAAAAGACTCTTAGAATTCACCAAAAGACTCCTAGAATTAATAACTTAATTCAGCAGAGTAGCAGGATACAAAGTCAACACTCAAAAATCAACAGCATTCTTTCTTGTACATCAATAGTAAACTCACAAAGAGAGAAATGAGGGATATAGTATCTTTTACAATAGCAAAAAGAAAAATTAAATGCTTGGGAATTAACCTAACTAAGGAAGTGAAAGACTCTGCATTGAATACTACATTACTCTGAAAAAGGACAGCAAAGAGTATATCAGAAAATAGAAAGACCCATTTCTGAACACGCAGAACTAATATAGTCAAAATTGCCAAGTGTCTAAATCTGTCATACAGATTTAATGCAATCCCAATTAAAATAGCAATAGCATTCCTCACAGAACTAGAGAAAACAGTCCTAAAATTTCTATATTGCCAGAAGAGATCTAGAACAGCAAAAGCAGTTATGAGCAACAAGGGCAAAGGCAGGGGGCATCACCAATCCAGACTTCAAATTACACTGCAAAACTACAGTGATAAAAACAGGATGGTACTGGCAAAAACAAGATTTGTGGATCAATGGAACAGAATATAATATGCAGAAACAACTCCAGGCATATTCAGTCACCTTAACATTGATAAAGGGGCCAAACACCTTCACTGGAGGAAAGATAGCCTTTTTACTAAGTGGTGCTAGGAAAACAGCCTATCCATATGCTGAAGACTAAACCTGAATCCCTATCTCTAACTGTGCATTAAACTAAAATAAACATGGATCTAAGATCTAAATATTAAAACAGAAACAATCTGTTGGAAGGCCAAATAGGTAAATCTCTTAAGGCATAGGTGTAGGCAAAGATGTTCTGAAAAGAAACCCAGTGGCACAAGAAATAATATCAAAAATCAACAAATGGGATCATATTAAATTTAAAAGCTTCTATAGGGCAAAGGAAACCACCAACAGAGTGAAGAGATAGAATGGGAACAGTTATTGTAAGCTCTTCCTCAGATGAAGGACTGTGATCTAGGGCAGTCATTGCAAAGCTTTGGAGCTTTCAGTGCTAACAAACAGCTTGCTGTGGCATGTGTGCTGTAGGTTCACAACCACTGATCTAGGATCCTAAAAAATTAGGATCCCCAAATTTAATAACCCAAACAAAAAAATGGGCTGCTGAAATGAATAGACACTTCTCAGATGAAAGGCTGTCATAAAGAAATCAAGCAAGAACAGATGCTTGAGAGGCTGTGGGGAAAAAGGAACCCTCCTTTATTGCTGGTGGGAGTACACACAAGTACAGTCACTATGGAAATCAGTATGCACATTCCTCAAAAAACTAAAAAGCAATTCCATTTGACTTAGGTATTACCTTTCTAGCTATCTTCACTCAATTATACACATCACATCAGCGTTATGTATGCATACTTATGTTTACAGCAGCAAAATTCACAATAGCTAAATCTTGGAAGTGGTCTATATGTCCATCAACAAATGAATGAATAAGGAAACGGTGGCACTTACACACAGTGGAGGACTACTCTGTCATAAAGGATAAAACAGAATTCACAGGAAAACGGGTGCACCTTGAGGCATACTGCTGAATGAGGTGAATTGGACCCAAAGCTCAAACATCACATGGTATCTCTTATATGAGAAACTCAATATATAAACTGCGCAAAATAAAAAATAGAAAGAAGAGAAAATACGTTATTATAATTTTATTTTAAAGAGAAGAAAAATAGAAATAAAATAATTTCATATAAGGTAATAGGAGAGTAACAATAATTAACACATGCATTGTTATCTTCATAGTAGTTACTCAGAGTACAAGATACAAGCATGTAATAATGTCCAGACAATATTACCACAAGTCTTTCTTTTCAAGAACTAAGAGAAACTAGCTGTATAACTATCTTAACTATCTTCTGTATATACATAGAAAAATGTTATTGTAATTCTGTGTGACCAATTTATTCAAAGTGTACCTTGATTTAGTACTAATGTCTTACATGTTTTATGCTTTTTGGGCTGCTTATCTGGCTGTTCATTTGTGATTATGATAATTAACTTAATAAAAACTTGTAAATTAAATTAATCTGGTGCTGGTAAAAAATAACAGAAAAAAATTTAAAAATAGGGATGAAAGAGAAAAAAAGAATCAAGATGTGTTGTGTGCCAATTCCCCATAATGAATGCAACATTATATACTACAAACATGTAAAAATAAAACTTAAAGGAGAAAAAAATGTTACCACATTACTCAACAATTTCATTCTTAAGATATATATACCAAAAAAGGAATACATATGTCCAGAAAATATACATGAATGTTCTAAAACAGTATTCACAAAGTGAAAACAACACAAATTTCCATCAACTAATGAATGTTACATAACTCATTATTATCCAGCCATAAAACAAGTGAAATACTTATTCATACTACACTAAAGATGAACCTTATAGATATTATTCTAAGTGAAAGATGCCATACACAAAAGACCTTATACTGGTAAAAGATCTAGAACAAGCAGACTGGAAAAAGAAAGGCATTACAAGTGGCTGCTAATGAACATGATTCCCAGGGATTTTTATTTGGGTGAAGAAGATGTTCTAAAATTAGATGGCCTTTCTATCACTATGTACCAAACTAAAATCAAAATGGATCAAAGCTAGAAATATTAAAACAGAAATACTAAATCTGCTGAAAGAGCAAATAGGTAGAAATCCTGAAAACATATAGACAAAGACTTCATGAACCAACTCCATAGGAAATACTGCAAAGAATCAACAACTGGGATCTCATCTTATTAAAATAAGCTTCTGCACAGCAAAAAAATAATCCACAGAGTGAAAAGACAACCCACAAAGTGGGAAAAAAATCTTAGCCAGTTGTTCCTCACACAACAGACTAATATTCTGAACATATAAAAAACTAAAAAAATTAGACCCTCCCCAAATTTAAAGACCCAATCCAGAAATTGGCATCTGAGATAAATATAAATGTCTTAGATGAAGAAGTAGAAATGGTAAATAAATATATGAAAAACTATTTGTCATTGGTCATTTGAGAGGTGCAAATTAAAACAATGCTGAGAGTCCATGTCTCTCCAGAAACAATGGCTATCATTAACAAATCAACCAGTAACAAATGTTGGCAAGGGTGTGGGGAAAAAGAACCCTCTTCCATTGTTGGTGGGAGTGCAGACTGGTGCCACTACAGTGGAAATCAGTGTGGAAATTCCTCAAAAAACTATGACGAGAGGTGTCACCTATTCCCCTTCTTGGTATCTTCCCAAAAGAATTAAAAGCATCATACCATAGTGATATATGCACATCCACATTTACAGCAGCAGTCTGTAATAGCTACATCTTGGAA
Organism: Dinomys branickii; assembly: GCA_004027595.1. Taxonomy (NCBI): domain Eukaryota; kingdom Metazoa; phylum Chordata; class Mammalia; order Rodentia; family Dinomyidae; genus Dinomys; species Dinomys branickii. Next base: position 28,556 of record PVLD010004164.1, on the reverse strand, counting down.
ACAACCCAAATACCCATCAAATGGATAGAAAAGATGTGGTTTTTTTTAATGCAATGGAGTACTACTCAGCCACAGAGAAGGATAAAGCTGAGACAGTTACAGCTATATGAATGGACCCTGAGATCATACTCTTAAGTGAAACAAACTAGACACACACATGTAAATATCACATTATCTCTCTGGTGTGAGAAACTGAAAGTGTAAACAAGAACCAAAATGTGTAATAAATATTGTGAGATAGGAAGAAATTGTTCAAAAGGAAAGGGGAATTTGGGAGGGGGGTAGGAAGGAAGGGAAAAGAAAAAATGAGAAAAGGAGGATAAAATGGAAACAAAGCTTTGTAAATAAGGAGAAGAGGGGTTTAAGGGAGGGGAAAGGAATGGGGAAAAAAAGAGGAACCAGGATCTATCATGTTTGAATTCCCTATGATGAATGTTATCATTTTGAAATCTAAATTGTACCAATAAACTTAGTAAAAACAATTAGATAGTGCTAATGACTACATAATTTTGTGATACTCTAAAAACCACTGAATTTTACATTTATTTTCATTTTATTTCATGTTAATTATAGCTTATAGAGCTGTTATTCAAAAATAGCATTCACCTCAAAGATTAACTTTTTTTAGAATATTCAGTTGAAGGCTGAATGGAGCGAAGTGCTGAAGCAGGGGACCCAGAGGCAGGCTAATAGAGGCCCTGATTTCTGCTCCAGGCAGACATAAATTTAAGGGCCTGCGGGTGCAAGTACCTACATTTGCACATAATCAAGTAAAAGCTGAAAGATGAACTTGGGGTCTTCAATATTGCAGAGCTTTTTACAGGAGACATAGGATATGAGCCTTCAACTGATCCAGCTGGTAAAACCAGCTTTTCTAGTTTGAATGGGTCCACAGTTCTGAGTAGTAAGGAGAGAGGGCAGATGCTCCAACAAGGTACAACTTGCCTTCCTTCACATGCCTGTCTCCACCCTGCCCCCAAAACTGCAAGTTCCTCAGTCCTTCTCCAATTCAGAAACTAAAACTTACATGAATGATATTTCTGGGTCACCAAGATCTGGCAATATAAATTTATTTTCATTCAGTGTTTATCCCTAAGGGTGATTTATTACCATTGTCTTATTTCTTCATTTTAGGTTGAAAGATATAAAAAATGGGAAGATTTTCTTCCATGTGACACCTAAAAGAGTATCCAAACCCTTTCTGCATAGAAACACATTTAATTCAGAGCACTAATAGCTATAGAAAAAAAATAAAACCCATTTTTTGTCTAAAAGAAACAGAAATCCAAAATCCTGGCTTGCCTAAGAACTCGTGGGTCCTGACTCAGCTCTGGAATCTGCTTCACTGTGGAAGGGTCTCACTGTCAGCACACCTGGGCCTTGTTTTGTTGTGCATTCAGGTCTGGAGAGCTGTCTTCATGTTCTCAATGAAGTCATGAGCTTCTTAGTTGGAGTGTCCTTCCCAGTGCCTGTACTGATGGCCCAAGGCCACAGAAGGACGATTCCAGGCTGAAGACTTTCATTTCCTGATTCTGGTTCAGTGTTGTCTGAAGCACAAACTGGGGCTGCTCTTTGCCAAATGCACATACATTCTTCTAACCACTAAAACCATGGTTCCCAGACTTCCTCTCAAACTTGCTTCTGTTTACTTAAAAGCTTCTTGACGAACAAGGTGCAGCTCCTTTAGGACACTGTCCCCACAGCGTGGTCCTGTTCCCAAGTCTGTGCAAAAAGCAGTCACCACTGTCATGCTGATCTATGCTTGTACCCTCCTCATCTGGGTCCCAGGAATGAGAACTAGAAACAGTGCTGTCCTTGCACACTGTTGTCTCCCTACCCATGGAGGGCACTTGGAGCCTGGGCCCTTCTATGACCTTTCAATGAGCCAGAGGAAGAGAGGGCCTTCTCAGCAACTCCCTCACCAAACATCCACACCTCGCTGTTCCTAGTAGCTAGCTGGGGCACAAGACACACACACACACTACCTCTAATTTTCAGGTGGAAAACTCAGAGCCAGAGGACTAGCTCCTGCTCTCTCTGCTCACTCTGTCAGTGTCTGACTTGTCCTCCAAGCTCACTAGCCTATTCAAGATGGGTTTAATAGAAAGGCGGAATTAAACTTAAAAGGCCACAAGTTTCTGACTTTTTATTACCCTTTGTCATTTCCTAAAAACACTTTTTGAAAAAAGTCTTCTTTATTTCCTGTGCACCCAAGTCAAGATACTGTTCACTTTTGAACTGGTCAGAGAAACTCACTGCATGTGCTTGGGGGAAACTGGTTTCACTGTAGACATCCCCAAAGGGAGGGAAATCCTGAGGCCCAGTATTTGGTTCTACCTGAAGTGCTGCCTACATACCCAAAGATGCCAAGCGGAGGGCACTTACTGAGCACCTTCTCCTCCCCAGGTTCCAGAAGGTTCCAGGTGCCTAACTGAGGCAACTCTGCATACTCCCACCACACAGCAACCATGTGGCCACAGGTGCTCCTTCAGGCTCCTCTAACACACTCTTCAAAATGAGGACTGCACAGTGGATGGTTATCTGTATCATGTAAATAGGGATATAACCACATAGCTTGAAATTCAAAAGGTATTCAGCAACTTTTCCCAGTCAGCTAGGGGCCATGGAAAACCAATGATTTCAGTTTTTCTGTGCCCTTCAAAGGGTATTTTATGCATACAAAGCAAATACAGGTAATGCTTCCATCTTCTCTGAAAAGTAGCAGCAAACTGTCCACAGACTGGACAACATACTTCTCTGACTTGTTTATTGTGAAAACACTCCTTTATTGGCCACCATGGTTTTATGGGGGAGATACCCCAATTTGTAGATGCACCGTAACTTCAGAAAGGTTATTTACCTCCTGGTTTCTAAGGTGCCCAAAATGATGGGATACAATCTGTATTACCTTTCACATGGCTAGCAAAGCCTTCCTGAAGAGCCAGGAGTAGTGGGCTGTCTTTACTAGCCAAAATCTTCTTAGGGCCTGGGTCACTTCCCCAAACCCAAGCAACCACAAATTTAAAAATTTTAACCCACATTATAAGTGGCAGGTCTGTCCCAAATCATCACCAAGTGCCAGCATACAATAGGTGCTCACAGTAAATCACTGAATGAACTGAACCTGCCAACCAGCTTTAAACTAAAATTCTAGAACTTTATTAAGTTGACATTGATTGAGGATGTCACAAAACAAAATAACAAGAGGAGATTCTGCACAAATTCCTGAAATAGGTCCATGTCCCCACAGACTATGAGTCCTACCAGCCTGGCCTTGAGCGCATTTACTTGCCATAACCTCCACCATTCTGGAGCCACACACCAGCCACAGAAAACAAGGATGCAAAGTTTCAAACAATGCTTAACAAATGGTGAATAAGAAACCAGACCAGGTGACATCAACTGTACCCAGCAGCTGCCTGACGGTATCAGGTGTTTTCTTGAAAAAGCCTTTGTTTCCATATTACCCAAGAAGGAAATGCAGTGACTCACTCTGACTGTGCATATGTGTGTGAGTGTGTGTGTGTATGCGCACATGTGCATGCTGCTGGGCCACAAATCCTGCAACAGTGTGTAGTAGGCAGGCACACTGAGAGCATCCAAGAGCTTCTTCCCACTGTACTCTTCTGTAACCGGCACTGCAAGGCAGAACTGTAAATATTAGATTTTTTTTCTTGTACAGATGAGCAGTTTACCTTCCTCCTGCTGAACGTACAACCCACACTTTGTCCCCTCAGTCTAAAAGAAGTGACAGAGTACAGATATTCCTCATTTAATGATCTACCTGTTTAACAACCGTTAGACTAATGACCTGCCTTTGAGACTTAGGACCCATGCTTTTTGTATAGTTCTGTACATCTTGCTGATAGAGCCACAATGTCTTTTTTTGTATAATACACTTTATGTATACAGTTCTGTAATTTCTGCTGATTGTACTGTACAGTACTGTAGTTTTATGTTCTGTTATATATTACTCTTCTGCATATGAGTTATGTAAATAAAAGTGGTGCCATCAAGTTGGAAGTTCTTTCCACCATTTCTTTGTTGTAAATATTATAATATATACACTACATACAATTCCTCATTTAGCAACCAATTCACTTAATGACCCAGTTGCAGGAACTGAACTCAAGGGTTAAATGAGGAATGTCTGTACATGGATATGAGCCCCAGGAGTCCAGAGCCCAAGTTTCTTTTGACAGGAAAGGAATCCAAGCTGGTGTGCAGATCTGCATTACCACTGTGCTCTCTGCCCCTTACTATTCCTTATGTAAAGGACCCTACTCACCTGTATATAGTGAGATAGTGAACAGAAACAAATGGGCTCATTTATCTCCTCAGAACTAGCTTTGAATAAATCCCTTTTTCCTGGTTTTTTTTTTTTTTTAATAAATACACAGCCTCCTTTGATTTGGCTAGGGAGGAACAAATAAACGAGTGTATAAACCTAAGTAGCTGGTAACAGTTTTGACAAAGCCAGACAGGAGGTAAGTCCAGGGCTAGCTCTGGAGCATTGTGGCTCTCCTAATTACTACTGGGTAGACGACAAGCTCTTGGGGAAAAGACTTGACTATTCACACTTGCTGAATCCATGGCTGGGACTCCAGGGACATTCCAGCCAGGAACATCTTTGCACACTAGGAATTGTCCCATCTTTCCTGTTTGTGGCATAGCTGCCTGTAAACACTTCTGATGGCAAAAGAAAAAAGGTTGTTTGAAGAGCCGATGGGCTCTGCCTGGCTCCCCGCTCAAAAGTGTACCCCGGCATCTACTGTCTCTAGTTTGGACCTTCTCTGAGGTCAGTCATCAGCACCCTTTGGGTGCGGAAAGGACCTTCACCGTTTGGGGCCATTATGGCTATATGTTGCAGGTAATTTTGGGGCACTGACTGGTATGAGAAAAGATTCAGAGGTAGAAACCTTCCCAGGCATTTTGTTGGTTTGGAAGAATCATTTGTTTTGGTTGGCTTTGATTTGATATGGTTCAGTTTCTTTAATCTTTTTTTATGTTTATAACCACTTTTATTTCTGAAATGAGCAGCTAGATTCCAGTACCATTTAGGAACTCTCTGGCTGGATAGACTACCACCAGGATACTCAGATGGAAAAAGGGCTGATATACTATTGTAATACTTTTTTGTCAAAAATTTTGTCAAAAATCAGGTAAGTGGGGTGAAATTTCTTATGCAAGCCTTCATGGTACTGCATAATGAGGACTATAGAAAGGAACAGGGAGCTAAACTGATGATTCAGAAGAAAGAAACCTGGGTATCAGCTTCTTAGGGCCGGTATCTGCATATTCTGCCACTGCTTTTAAGCTTTGGGGAGGAAATGTACATAATATGCTCAGCTTAACTCTACAAGAAAACAAAATCTCACTTTTAAAGTTCTATTTTGCAGCGCTGGTTATACTTTTTTGTTGTTGTTGTTAGCAGAACAGACTCTAGGGAGAGGATGTCATAAACACTGTTCACGAGAGTGACCCAGGAACCACCAAATCACCAGAGCTTAGGATAGCCAGGATAGTATCTCAGAAGTATCCTTTTGAGTGATATTCATCTCTTTACTTGAACTTGTTCCTTTCAAACCATAAGGAGGAACTTCACTGAACCAATTTCTTCCCATACTGGGCTTTTGTGCCCTGAAAGAAAAATGTAGTCTCTATTTTATCCCGCAGAGTTCAGTGTATCACAGGCACTCAAAAACATGTATAGAATGAATGCATGAATCCATTATATATGGTATGACCCCACTTTCCTACATCCAGGGAATACTGGGGTACCTCTATGCATAGATGCTGTCCCATACATTTGGGAATATGAGAGAGCCGTGAAGAAGCAGTGCCTGCTTTCACGAAATCTGCATCCTAAAGAAAACAGTCATCAGCAAAAAAGAAAACAAATCACAGTGTGTTAGAAGGCGGTAAGACCCATGAGGAAAGCAGTGGGGTGGGGACTCCATCATCTGTGAGGCCACACGGGATACAGATCATCACAGCATAGGGCCACTTCCCTCAGCCCCCTACAGCCAGCTCTGCTGGTGAGTCTCAGGCTCCCAGCCGTCCACAACTTGCCTCTCCAGGAAGGAGCCCGAACAGCTGCCATGTCTCAGGCTTCAGCAGCCTGCACCTGTGGAGCCCAGGCAAGGTTATTCACTTCTATGCTGGAACACTGTTCACCATGGCCTGAGCCAGGAGGTCCACCCTATTCCCTGCAGGCTAAGGTGCTGCTTTCTTTATGGCTACAGAGGGTGGGGACCACCCCACAGGTTCTCCCTGACATGGGAATGAATTTTATCTCCTTGTTATTGCTGGTCCTAGGAAGAACAGGAGGTAAATGAAACTTGTTGGAATGCCCTCTGCTGCTGGGTACCTCAAGGAACATGCATGATAAGGAGGGAGAACAATAAAACAGGACAGGAAAATGGGTGATACGCTGCAGGTACACAGTACAAGTAGAGTCCCAAGTGGGATCTGACCCTGAATGTCCCATAGTGGGACACCTGGCCTTTGGGAACCCCTCAGAGACACACTGGAGAAGGCAGAGTAACTAAGAGAAGGCAAGGAACCTAAAAGGGCTACCTGGGTTAGGACCACCTATCCTCACCTCACCCCTGCATAATACCCCCCAACAGGGCCTGCAAGTTCTATCCCACTCAGGCACAGGCCCTGCCACATAAGGGCCCACTCCTGCGAGTAAGAACAATCCATAGTCATCAGAAGCATGGACAGAAATTTCCACGGAAAATGCTTATCAAAATACAGTATTAAAAATGGAAGCAATAAGAGAACATTAAATAGACAAATGACAAAACAACACTCACAGACAGAAATATGATGAAACCAACAGAAGTGATATTTTGAAAAGGGTCTAAAGACTTGTCGAAGACTGTACAATGTGAGTGAGAAAACAGAGCACATTACTGAATCTGCTGTGAGATCCTGATTAGGTCAAAAATTACAACAGGACAATGCAACAAGGCTAGACCTTGAGATCCTGAGTGAGCCAGAAAACTGTCAGACCAAGAAGTCAGATCAAAGAAGCCTGCTGGGCCCAGCAGAGTTTTAGAAACATAGTATCTGTTCCTGGAGGACATTTCGGGCAGCATCAGCATCCCTCAGAGCCATTGAGGCACAGGACCTGAGCCTCCCAACCTACAGAATCAATCTATCTTTTTCCCAGTTTCAGGGCTCACCAGCGCTCTCAAGACTAAAACTAAGGTGGTCAACAGCCCTTGACTATCTTGCCAGTCACAGCTAAGGGTTGTTGTTTAGTATTTGTCTACCCTGGGCTCTGTGCTGGGGTATAATGCTGAACAACCAACCAACCTGCCTTCATGGGGCTGCTTGTTTGCTAGTGAGCAGGAAGTCGAATAGTAGTTACACATGCAAATGTGTGATTACAGACTGACAAACGCCAACAAAGGGATGGCAGAACTAGCCTCTAATTTAAACTGGGTGTGTAAGGAAGGAAATAACATGGTGAGGAGGGAAGGCAGAAAGCGCTTCATCCATAGCATAAGGTAAAGGAGACTGAAGTCTCAGGGCACCTCTGTGGTGTGTCTGATGTTGCAGGGCATTGCTGCCTGGGAGGCATGTACCAAGATTATGTGTCAAGACCACTGCATCATCTCTGATGTTCCCACCATTTGTGGAGGTAGGTCCTGGAGTCACAATACAACTCAAGAACAAAGAAGCCCTCATGCCCCACTGACAGAGCGGAGTAAATGCCTGGCTCCAAACAGGCACGTTCACTGATGAAAATCAGTAAACAAAAGGGACTGGGCTCACTTTAGACGGGCAAATGAGGGCAGAGCCTGTCGGGGAATGGGATGCAAGTGAGCCTGCCAGCCAACCCACATACATCCTGAGTGGGCTCATGGAGGTGTGTGACTGAGCCAAGATCTAGTAGGGACTGAGAGAAACCCAAAGCACTCCAGTGGTGGAGGAGAGAGCCCTAAGGGCACAGGTAGGGGCAAGGGACACCCTAATGTGGAAAGAGATGTCTAAAGCAATGGACAGGCATTGACTAGAGGGGGCATCAGAGTGGGGCTGCTCAGGAGCTGGACTTGGGGAGCACAGAGAGACCCTGGGGCCAGAACTGGCCTGGGCCTTGGCAGATGGGGCATGAACGCAGCTGCTCATCTGTCCCCACATCCAAGGGACTTTCTGAAATGAAATCCATGCTAGAACCTACCCTCGCCTCCTGTGGAGAAAAGATGGTAACATCCAACTTGTGCTTATGATAGATGGAAGAATCAAAATGCCTAGCTTCCTGTCTTGCTCTCCTTTCTTTGTTGTGTTAACTCTGAACAACACACTTAACTTTTCAAGCTGGGGCCTCCTTGGTAGAATGGAGATGAAAATATCTTCCTCCCAGTGAAGAAAAGATATTCCTTGCTCCTCCTGGGTATAGGATCTAATGGGAATGCATGTCCTATGCTCACACAGTGTCTGCTGGGAGAGGGAGAGTTGTCCCCTGAGCTGCTTGTTCTCTGGAGGCTAGATAAGGTACACAGCATCTCACACCTCAGAGGGCTGCTGTTAACTCCTCTTCCAATCTCCAACTTGCAAACCTCTGTATTAGTAAGTATGCCATAGGTTTGCTTCTACTGCGGGCTGAGCACTGCCTCTCTTCAGATGAGCCATATTGCCTAGTTTTGCCTTTGCTTTCTTATCCTGTCCTTCGCACTGCTGTAAAGTAGCTATTTTTTAGGGCCATTTCCAAACCAAAACAACTTTTCTGTAATTCCATGAGACCAGAGCTGGCATTTCTGGTAGGTGCTCCACCTCCAGCTATGCAGTTCAGAGAGCCTCTGCTAACGAACGACCTGTCCATGCTGGGATCTGGAGGCCCAGTAATAGCCCCTGTTGCAGTACTGCAGAGGGAAACGGGTGAGGTAGCCAAGCCTGTGCTCCTGGTCTACACCCCCTGCATCCGCCAGATAGGCTGTACACAGGGCCAAATGCACCCCACGCCAGGACTCCCAGACAGGATCAAAGGCTCAGGCTGCTGAGAAGAGCATCTCACAGGATGCAGGAGGCCATTTAGGAAGCAGCCCATCCCTGAGCCTATGCCAGGAGACCCTGGGGAGGGAGGTAGACAGTGACCTCTGCAATGACAGTTGTTCTCTGTTTCCTAGGAGGTAGAATCATAGATAATGAACTATGTAGATGCAAGATAGTCCTGTAAATCAGAATTGTGACCCTCAACCACACGTGACACTGCCATGAGTTCATGGTCTTGCTGAGTTTCACGGTCTTCATCTCTACAGCCATGAAAACTGTTTACTGCAGAAGATGTCATGAGCATCAAGAAAAAGCTCTACACCAAGTACAGAGTATGAAGCCTGGTGCAGATGGTGCCTAAGAGAGAAGGCCTCTCATCACCACTGGCCATTCAAACTGAGGAGAAAAGATCACCCACTCCTGGACTCCTCCAAGTGATGAGTCTGGGCATCCCATAGATCTGACTAGGCTCCTAGGGCCAGAGAAGCCCCAAAGAAAGAGGCTCCAGGAGGAACTCAGGTAATGCCACAATGGCACAGCTTATCAACTGAGCATCAAATGCTAATCCTTGGCCAGGCTGTGACCACTGCCTGGGCTGAGAGAGGCATCTCCAAGCCCTGACCAGTCTTCTTACTCCCACAGCCAATGAGGCCATGTCCTTGGGAAACAGTAGCAGGACAGGCAACCATAAGTTTACAGTGAAACTCTCTTGAGGGGCAGAGCTGCATGTAGACCCCCAGGGCAGGTCATCTCATGAAGAGGGAAGTAAAGCTTTGTCAACAGGCTGCTTCTCATGGTAGTAGTTTCTTGACATTTATAGCCAGTCTGTTCAGAAACACAGGTCACCTTCCAGACAAACAATCTCCCTCTAGCAAGAGGAGCACATTCATGCAGTTTTCAGACAGAACACAGCACCTGAAGTGACACAGGATCTAAACTTCAGCATCAATTACTCAGACCACAGCAGAGACCCAGGTGGCCTCTCCCTTTTGGCCCTATGCCAGTATTGGTATTGTGGGCTCAACATGGCCACAGGCAGTGGGATGCAGGTGTACTTTCTCGACCTTATGAGGGACTGCTTTGCAGGCAGAGAAGTTGTTTTTTTTTTTTTTTTTGTCCCAGAGAAACATCCTGCTATTTCAGACAAATGAGTGAGGTCAGGACTGCAATTGGGCAGCCAGTGACTCAGGCTCCTTGAGCCAGGGAGAACAGGATACTAATAGTACTCCCATCTTTAAGTTCCTCTACCACAGCTGACCACCTAAAAATAAGAGCACTTGCAGTCCTCCAGTTTTCTTCTTTCACAGTCCCTCTGCAAGCCCTTCCATACCAGCACATGTCCCCCAGAAGAAGCTGCCTGAGGACAAGTGTTCTAGGCCTGAGGGCTTTGGTCCCCTCCATCTTGTCTCAGAGGTAGAAGCAAACAGAGAGATGTCTTGCCACAGGTCTGATTAATTCATGATTCAGCTTTTGACAATCATCAATGCAATGAAACAGAAAATGAATGCATTTGCTCAGTAGATGGGGCATTTAGGAAGAGCACAGGAATCCCACAACCCACAAAGAGCACCTTCCAGCGTGTGCACAGTGAGCAGCTGCCTGTGGGTGGCCCAGCATACTCCCTGGGGAGGTGCAAGGACACTCTCACTGCACAGGGCTATGGTCTGTTCCTTGAGGCTGCTGTGGGTCTTCAGTCCACACACACAACTCAGGCACTGTTTGAAAGGAAGAATTTCCCACCCTTCATCACACACAGAGACAGCAACACAGAGGTCCTATAATCTGTCAAGCGGCACTCAGGCTGGTCTTCACTCATCTCATGTGCCTGAGTCCCCCACAATACCCAGCCTATTAGAGGAGGCCCTTGAGTGACCTGCTGCTGTGGACTAATGGAAAACCAGGAAACATGTAAAAGCAACCATTCCACCACAGAAGCCAGTGAGAGGTTATGAAAGGGGCAGGGGAGGCAGCCCATGGCAGAACATTTACCCAGTGCTTGTGTGAGGCCCTGGGTTCATCGCCATCGATGAAAGAAAACGCACTTTTGAAAGGCCATGAAAATAGAAGAAATAATGGAAACAAAGCTTTTGTAAATAAAGAGGGGAAGACAGGCTAAAGGGAGGGGAGCAGGATGGGAAAAAAATAAGGAGCATGATGTATCATGTACAGGTACAAATTCCCTATGATAAATGTATCACTATGTATACCTAAGATGTACCAATAAAATAAAGAGAAAAGAAAGGCCGTGAAAGTCCTTCATGTACCAGCAGTGGGAACTCTGAATTCTACAAAATAATGAACCTGTTCCAGACTTACCTTGATCAATCAACAAATACTAAACTCCTCCAGGAACTCCTCAATCTTCAGACCTGCTACAGTGATAGCTCAGCCTCAAATCCATACCATAATCATAGTGCGCAGGGTCGGGATATAAGTGCTTGCCTGACAAGCCTGAGGTCATGAGTTTGATTCTCAGTACCAAAAAAAAAAAAAAAAAAAAAAAGATGCGTAATCACAGTCCACAAACACCAGAGTAAGAGCAGTGCTGGGGCTGAGTCACAGGTGAGACCAGCAGCTAAGATCAGCCTCCACAGATCAGCCTTCATGCCACTTAAAATCAAAAGACAGCAGCATGGGGATGACTGATGGCCCTGACCACCAGGCTCTGGGTTACAAGTCAGAACTGCAAATGCTTTTATGCACTGAACAGAAATGAATGCACACACTGCTTGCGGACAAGCACTGTAACATTTATGGCAACTTTAGTCACTGGAGCCAAAGGCTGCAAACAACACCCACCCCCCCAGCAAGAGAAAGAAACACAAGCTGTGGTGCATCATACAAAGGAGCACAGGGTTGCAATAAAAAAATAAGAACTGTTGGCTTGCAATGAAAAATATGACGTGCTGATACTCAACACAGACAACTGCACAGATGTCAGGCTGACAGGAGACCAACACAGTGCGCCCAGCTGGCAGTGTCTTCACTTGCAGGGAAGTCAGTGAGTGCCACTATGAATTTAGCATGGGCTGAGCTACGAGGAGGGCCTGGCACCCAGCCTGAGACCATGTTGAACTATGAGAGTTTTCAAATGCTTTAAGCAGCAAAATCCTTCTTTTCCAAGTAAAATACTACATGTATACCCCAAAACAGTACAGATTTACTCAGGCTGGGAATGTTGCCCTTAAAACCCAGTGCCCACAGCTTAGCACAGGGATGGGAGTCTGCGGGAGAGGCAGGGCAGAGTACAGAACAGCACAGCACTTGCCCAGGAGCATGGGAATAGTCACAAGTAACTGCAGACACACCTATCACAGGAAGTGACCCAGCTCCCCTTATTCCCAGTGGGAGGCCTCTGGTACATCTGAGGCAGCTCTGCAGGAGGAAGCAGAACCTTGGAGATGGAATCCTGGCCACAAGCAGGGCACTAAGAAAATCAGGAGGCATAAATAGCAGCAGAAATAACAACATGGGTTTTTGTTTGGTTTTGTTTTGTCTGTACTAGGGATTGAACCTAAGAAGTGCTAAGTTATATCTCCATCCCTTTGTATTTCTTTGAGTCAGGCAGGGCCTTGCTAAATTGCCCAGGCTTGCCCAGAACTTGCAATCCTCCTGCCTCAGCCTCATGGGTAGCTGTGATTACAGTTATGTACCATTATGCCAGGCTGAGTAACATGGAATTTTAATTTTCTAAGTTTCTCTGTTTTGTTCAGCTTATCTTCTCCCTGTCCCATGACCTTTCCAGGGAGGAGGAAGAGTGGGAGGCTATTGGCCCCTCCTGAAAAACCAGGGCAATAAGTCAACTGCAAATCCAGAGTCTATTTCCTTCTTCAAAAAGTAGGCATTTTCCGAAGTACCCTAACAGCCCATTTCTGAACTAGCAGCTATCAGAAAATTCAGGTATATCTCATCTGAATCCATTTCAATGAACATTTATTGGGTACTACCTATACACAAAGCACTGCTTCCACATGTTGGATGTTAATGGTTCCTTGGAGCACCTCATTGAGAATGATGTCAATTTTCTAGGCTGGCCTCCCAGCACACTAAATCCAATCAGCACCACATGGAGGATTGAAGAGCGCCAAGTGAAGAAAAGTACACGAGCCTAGCTGATTCCAGAACTGTCAATCTGAGGTTTGCCCCAGAGAACCAACCTAGCAGGCCTCCCTGTTGCTTATTATGCAGGTAACACATGACAACAACACTAGGATGCTCATGTACCTTGGCCAAGTGTGTTGGATGGAAGAATGGCTGGGATTCCTGGGGCCTTTAGATTCAGAGATGTGAAATTGGAGATTGGTGATAGCTCGGATAGCAGAATGAACCCCCTGCCATCTGTCCATTCTCCTGCCAGGGGCAGAGTGGCATCTGTTTTTGTTACCCTTGTACCCTAGCAGGGGACCCATGCTTGGCACACAGCAGTTGGTCAGTAAATGCACAAACAAAAGAATAGATGGAGGGTCGGACCAGACTTGAGAACAGCTACTAAACACAGGGATTCCTTTGAGGCCTTGCAGCAAGAACCTGTATGGTGATGCAAGGAAAATAGAACTTCTTCCTGCAAAAGCACAAGACTTGCCCTCCCAGCTAATTCTATTAGCTCCAGACTCAAACAGCTAAGGTCTTCCATCCTACACAAGGAGAGCTAGGACATGCACATCCATAGCCTGGACTGGATTTCACAGCTTAACAATTCCTAAGAACATACATGAGCTCTCTTCCACTGGTGGCCACAATTAGTAGCACTGGTCATGGACTCCAGAGCCAGGAAACCTGGGCTTCAAACCATCTCTTGGGCTTTACTAGACTGGGTAGGTCAGAGAAGCTTCCTGTGGGCCAATGTTCCTTTGTGCATAATGGGGATGAGAAGAGAACCTATCTCACAGGTTATGAGAGAGATTAATGAGCTATTATTTGCAATTGCATTGCACTTAGACCCGTACCTGGCATCTACATGCAAACATACATTGGAGGAGCATTAAATAAATAACACATACTTCAGAATATGACCTGACAGTGGGCAATTTCCCGCTCAGCACCATATTCCCCGTCCCTAGCACGTCTAGAACAACCTCAGAACAAGGCTTAGGTGTGTGTTGGGGAGAAGCTGGGGGGCTGCAAATAAGCACAGCACACCCTATGGCTTCCAGGTTCAGAATGCCAATGAAATTTGCTAAGAGGAAGTAAGGAGTCAGTAAACATGAGCATTCCATGAAAACAGCCAGCTGGACAAACCTCCCTCTGTCTAGCTCCTCCTAAAGGGAAGATCAGGATGCCTCTCTTTGTGCTAATTCTAGACCTGAATGGCAGATATTAGAGCTTCTGAAACCTTGATGCTAATCCCTGATACTTTTCTTTCCCTAAAATTGAGAGAACTCAGGCCTATATTTGAAATTATCTGGGTCATAAGAAAGGGCTTTACTCCCCTGAGAAGCTGTGGTGTGTTGCCACTCCAGGCCATATACCCACAAGACAGGGCAGCCATCTGAGGACAGTGACACAGCCTTGCCCCCTACACTAACATCCCAGCTGCATGGCTAACAAGTCTCCTCCAGATGTGGCTTCCCAAATCAAGTCCCTGAACTTGTTTAAACACATACGTGCACAAATACAACAAACCAGAACCTTAAAAGGGTGTAGCTGACACTCAGGTGAGTCAAACCATGTCCAGGCAATTCTCAACTGGCCCACGGGAGGCAGGTCTCCCCAGCTACCCAACAGGGAGGCCTGGCCTAACCTCCATCGCACCACTGTCTCATACCACATGAAAGGGTGTGTCCCTGTAACACCATGGCAGCCAACCACAAGCTCAGTCAGTGATGAGATCTTGGGGACCAGAAGAGACAGGCTCAAACACTGTGCCCAGTGATCCTCAGCAGAATCTGGAGTGGTAACACACGATGAGCAGGGCGCCAAGATGCTCCTCACACACTATCATCCCAGAGGACTGGATTATTCTCTGGGCCAAGGCCATTCTAAGGAAAGAATACCACCTCCATCCCACACTGGAAACCAGTCCCTGTCTTCCTTTCAGTATTACCTGAAATGATGGAGAAACTTCCTGTGGACAAGCAGCTCAGGCAGTTAGATACACAAATTAAAATTTTCAATTCACTAATAACTCAAGAAATACATGTTAACACAAGAGAATACCATGTCACTTAAATAATCAGAAAGGAATAAGAAAATGTCCAGTGATGGAAGGAGGAAGAGGGGTGGGAGAGAGATGATGAGTAAAATGAAACAGTAAAAGTCAACTGGTAGAAGAGAATTCTTTGAAGAACCCTTAACAATATGTACTCAAATCCTTAAAACTGTGCACACTGGGCTGGAGATGTAGCTTATGGCTGAAGCATGTGCCCTTGGTTTGATTCCTAGTACTGAATAAAATAGTGCATTCTTGTCTCTATGTAATTTTACTTCTACTAATTTGTCCTAAACAATAAGAGTTCTGTACTGATTTAACAGAACCAAGACTCTTCATATACCCTATATATATATATATATATATTTATATATATATATATTATATAAATTTGTATGTAAAAACTTAACCATTCACAGGATGGTTTATTATTGGAAAAACTGTAAAAATCCAAATAAGATATTCACTGAACTATGGCTTAAACACGAGAAAAAATATTACACATTTTTTTAAATGTCTTTTAAGAATATTAATGATAGGA
Organism: Dinomys branickii; assembly: GCA_004027595.1. Classification (NCBI taxonomy): domain Eukaryota; kingdom Metazoa; phylum Chordata; class Mammalia; order Rodentia; family Dinomyidae; genus Dinomys; species Dinomys branickii. The sequence continues at coordinate 12,861 of PVLD010004164.1, read as the reverse complement.
AGAAACATTTGCAGTGTAGGATCAAGTTAGAGGTGGGAAGTCGCCTGCAAACAATGTGCTTATATAATCCTAATTCTATAAACAATGTGATACTGGATAAATAGACACATAACAGATCAGAAGGCCCCAGGGTTACATTTAACAGTCTTCACCTTGGGGCAGGAGGATTATCCATGGTGTGTACCCCTCTTTGTGACCCAACATTCTTTAAACAAAAAGGCACAAGGATGAAAACCTTCAGTGTCAGTCTCCCAGACATGGACACTTGGAGCTTGGTGTGGTGTCAGCAGGGTCCTTGATCTCTCCTAAACAGGACTCTGGCACAAGCATAAGACAGGTGCCTTAAGATGAGCAGGGAATGGGTCAGACAAAAGGAGCTTGGCCCAGTGGCAGGCAACATCAGAATGGGAGAGGCAGCAGGTCCCTCCTGGGGACCAAGACCAGGTAGCACAGAAAGGAGCCTGGGGCCATAACTCATTTGACTGAGACAAGACGATCTGTGTTCCGTCAGGTTTTCAAGCATAAGCAGAGGATGGTGGGACTGATGATGCTGACAGAGTGAAAGGCCGGACTGAGTTCCTAACAGCCATGCTTCTTATCTTCTCAAATGAAAGCTAATCTACTGCTGCCCCTTCTGGAATTCCTCCTCATCCCCACACCAGCCTTCCTGCTATCCCTCAAGGCCTAAGCAGTTGTCCTTCTTCTCTCACCCTGAAACACCTTTCCTAATCATTAGCACAACCTCTGCTCTCATGACTGTAGGCCTGACAGGAGAAGCAGAAGTCAAAGGTAAATGGGAAAATCAGCTGGAACTAGGTAATCAGAAGTGCGTGCTACTCTCCTGGGAAAGAGCAGATGAGTTACTGGAACCAGAGATGTTCGGGAATGCATAAAGAGCAAGCGGGAAAGGCACTAGGCAAAGACCCCAATCTTGCCCAGGAACTGACCAGTTATGGCAAATGACAGTAATTCCGAGAGGACCTCATGCAGTTATCAGACCGTATCTTTAAATGCCTCAGGATCCTGGTCCAGAGTGCTAAACCCTCAAGACCGTGGGTACTCTGTGGTTTTCAATGTGCTCCCACACTGGTTGCCACATTTCATCTGGGAAGGTAAGTGGATCAGGTATAACACCCATCTTAGTGGTGAGCTGAGACTAGGCAGCATGCCCGAAGGCAGGAGGAGGCAGAGCCCAGGCGAACTCAGCTTGATAGCTGTTCCCTCCCCACGAGCAAACCTATAATGCTGTGGTGATACGTTCAGGGTGTGTGAGGTGCTCACTACTGCAAAGTTCTGTCCCTGTGTGGCATGTGCCAAGAGCCGTTCCCAGCAGAGATAGACCACATTGCAACACATAGTAACTGCGCGAAGGGAAGACTGGAAGGTGTGTACCAAAGAGCCATGTGGACCCTCTTCAGAGTCAGGTCCTATTATTGAAGCAGAGGGTGGAGAGTGCTTGACAGCTGGTCTTGCAGGAAGCCAGGTCCACGTGGCCCTCCCAAGAATTCTAAGTTCACCAAAACGCTGGTTCTGCCTCTTGTCTCAAGCAGAGCATCTAAACTTGACCCTATGTAAGGTGGGGAGGGGGGGGTACCTATGTACTGAAAGAAGCTGGAGGAGACTGGTGGGTTATCACCCTAGGGAAGGCAAAGGCAGATCCCTACCTCCCAGCCCTACCCCCAGCAGCCCACACAGGGCCATGGCCCAGAAAAGCCTTTCAAGATAAGGCTGGGTGCTGGGGCATTCCTTCCAGATCTGGCTCAGGGCCTTGCTGTGTGTTTCCTAAGCACAGAGTGCCACAAGGCTACTTAGCACCAAAGCAGTGTATTTAATAGTTAGTTCATACTCAAAATGAAGTAGACACTGTAAACAGGCAATAGAATGCTTGTGATGAATTCTTCTGTGCCTTGACTGTGTTGGGAGTCCCACAACTGCACAGACCTACCCACACACCCACATCCGCACCCCCCGACACACACACACATGTGAGTGCACAGTACCCTGGTGAAAGCCATAGTCTGGGTCCCACAAATGTGACATGGTGCTAGCTACACTACATGTCACCATGTATGAGACCAAGCAAAGTGTCCTCAGATCTCTGTACTCTCTGGTTGATAATCTACAATGACCTCAAACAAAACTTAAATATCACCCTGCTTAGTGGCCTCCATATGGAGTTAAAGAGGCCAAACAATTACTTCAACCTCTCACTAGTGCTTGTGGTTTCTTCCTTTACACCCCACGGCCAGTACACTGGATTTGGGAACTTAGGGGCAGAGGGGGTAGATGTGGGGCCAGGGTTATGGAACCAGTACTCAGGGAAAGGGCAAGATTTTATTAAAAATAAGGAATTCAGAAAAAGCCTGTGCCCTCCCCCAGTTGGAAGGAAATCCTGCAACTCACAGAAGAGGTCTCTTCATGCCACCCTGGGCACTGCTCAGGACCCACCCTCTCGGTGGACACCCGGGAAATCCTGCACTTAGGGGGCTGCCCAGGAGCCAAGGAAGAGACTTGCCTTACCACTGACGGAGAGGAAACACTGGTCCTGCACCCTAGGTGAGTGCAAAGCTGAGGGGCAAAACTTGACCCCTTTTCCATCCCTCTGGCAGCTCCCCCTTGCTTTAAGGGGTACAGGGATACGCAGCCAGAAAGGTTGTGGAGGCCACTAGGCTCCCAGTCAATGGTCGGCAAAAGGCACTCACAGCACCAATCTTCACCCCCTCTCCCGTCCCCACCACCGCTCCTCCCCCCAGACCGCAACTCACTGCAGCTCCTCTGGGCGCAAGGAGCCCACCACGGTGGCCCTCCCAGACAAAAGAGTCTGCAGAGGAGCCGCCCCCGCAAAGAAGCGCCAGATCCTATCAGCCAATTACCCAGACACGCACTGCAACTCGCCTGTTCGGGCACGCTGGAGGAGCCCCAGCACGTCTATGGGGTCTGTGTCTGCCTTCCTGGTGCGCCCGGCAGCTGGTCTCAGCCTGGGTGCTGGTGGAGGCGCCCGCTGGGGAGGGTACCTGGGCTGGGGGCGCGCCCGAGGCCTGGGGCTCTGAACTGGGGGCGCACACTGGTGAGGTGCCTGGGTAGGGAGCGCACTCGGGATGGGGGCTGGAGTAGGCCAGGGCCTCCGTCGGGGGCGCGCCCGGGCCCTGGGTACCTTGCGCAGAGCTAGGGGCCTGGGGCCAGTTCGTGGCCCTGCTCCAGGAGCCGGCGGCCAGCCTCCTTACCGGTGATGTCTTCATAACCAAGGAGGCGACGCAGCCAGGGCCCTTCTCCGGCCCGGACTCTAGACTCCCCTCCACCGCCCGGAATTCGCGCAGCCTCCAGCCCCCAGTTCGCCCCGGAAACGCCGCCCTCCTCTCCAACGAGCGGCGCGCCCGGGTCGCCGGTCGCTAGTGGAACAAAAGAGGCGCTCTCCGGGAGCGGGTTCCGCGCCTGAGCGCACTGTCTGGCGGCAAAGGCCCCGACAGGACTCCTCGGTCTGCTGGGCTTTGTGTGCGCGCCAGGGCGGGGGAACCGTAGGGCCCCGCGCGCACATCCCGCGTACCCCAGCCAGAACGCGCAGCGCCGGAGCCCGAAAGTTGTCGCCGGCGCCGGCCGCCTCCCACACCGCTCGCTACTCGCCGGGCACCCCACTCCTTCGCCAGGGAGGAGGCACAGCCGCCGGGGCGGGCCTCGAGGGGAGCTTACTTTGCTCTTGACTTCCACCGCGCCGCAGTCATAGAAGCGCAGGGTCTGGGACTTATGAAAACTCCGGTTCATGGTTTCGGCCGCGCGCAGGCTCACCTTCGCCCTAGCTGCTCAGGGGCCGCAGAAAGGACCTGGAAGGGGACGTCCCCGACCGCCCTCCGCGGCTCCGGCCCGCACTCGCGCCGACTCGGGTCTGGTCGCTGCGCTGCGGGCCGGAGCTGGGCGACCTCGCGCCTCGGGAGCTCCTGGGGCCGCGCGGGAGGAGCGCCAAGGAGCAGAGAAGACGCCGACGCGAACCCAGGCCCCACCCCCGCCGCCTCGCGCCCCGCCTCGCGCCCGGCCCCCGACCGCCCTCCAGCGCCCTAGGCCCCGCCCCCGCCTCCACGCGCCCTAGGCCCCTCCCCCATTGCCTCGCGCCCCGCCTCCTCAGGTCCCTCCCCTGGGGAACCCGCCCAGCTCCGGTTTCCTTGGCCCACCCGGGAGTTTGGGACCCGGGCTGACTTCTGCCATCTTCTCGTGTAGTTATTTATTTAGAAGAGTGGTAATAAGAACCACTGGCAGCCTGATCTCTCCTGCCCACACTAAATGTCAGATTTTAGTCTAGCAGAGGGACCTGCAGGGATGTGAACTCCTAAGTGCAGTCAAGCATAGGTGAATGAAAAGGGCCAAAGGAGGGTTAGAAGCACCTGTAGGCCATTCTGACGCCCAGGAAGACATTTTAAAGGAAGCTGGTAGGAAAAAGAACAGGTTTGGCATCTATTGATTGTGACATCAACTGAAAACTTTTAAGGGAGAGCCTTTACAAGAGGGTAGAAGAAACCAAAGATACAGCCTGGCCCTGAGGAATTTATGAAGATATTAGGATGAAAAGAACACAGGTTTTGAAAAGTATTATGAAGAATGATCTGAATTTTTATAATTTAGATTTTAAATAATTGTAAATTTACCATAAATTAATTGCCTAAGAAATCTGGAGAACACAAGGCGAGAAAAAAGTAAAATCATCTAAATCACACAGTCAGCTCTATTAAGCTTTACGTGTACTTTATATCTGTATTTTTCCTGTATATAGTTATTTTGTAAAGTTGTGATCATGCTGTTTATCCAGTTTTGTAACCTGCTTTTGTTACATAATGAAAATTTTCATGAAATGCTCTTAGAAAACTGCTTTTAAAAAGGTGCTTATATAAATATAGGTGTACTTTATAATCATTCTATTTTTATTGGATATTTAAAATGTAATACTGTTTTTTGAATCCATAGAATTGCTGAATTCTGATTATTTCTTTAAAGACTCCTAAAAATAGAATTATTAGGCCATAAAGGACACATATTGCTAAAACCTTAATACAGATGGCAAAGTTGCTGTCCACAAAATTTAAATTTCATTTAATTATGCTACATGCTATTACATGTAAGAGTTTAATCCAGGGACTATAGCCACAAAGCCTCAGAGTTACAATCCCTGCCTTTAAGAGAAGTTCTAGACTGGCCAGAGGGCCAGACACATAGAGTCCCAAACAGGTACATGTAAAGTAATGAAAATGCCAAGAGATTTGGCAAGCAGCCTGCACAGAGGCACTGCTTTGTCGGAAGGGGAGCTTTCTACACTGAGCATAGTCCTTTGGACTAGTAGTTATTGGCTGCTGTTGGCTACCGTCCTCTGTGAGCTGTGCACACTGGGAGAATCCAGTTTGGTGGATAGGAGAGCCTCGGGAGCATCAAAAAGGATGAGCTTCAACTGAGATGAGAAGGATAGGGGCAGGGACCACAGGGATGGGGCTCTCCAAGGAAGAGTGGGAGGCAGTGACTTTCAAGCAGCTCCAGGTTGGCCTGTAGAGCCGCTTGATTGGGAGTAAGCCAGATGTTTGAATTTTGTGGTTCAGATTGTGGCCTAAGGCCAACATGTTCACCTGCTTTCTCCAAAGCTACATTCAAATGAGGTCCCTGGGTGGCTTGTGGGCACAGTGATGCTGCAGGGGGCTATGCCTACATCTTAGCTACCTGTTGCCCATGAATAGTGGTTGACATGAAGGTAGGCAGCAACAAAAACAGTCACTAGCCTCTTTCCAGCTGAGACTGAACAGGATTCTTCAGGGCCACAAGTCCATAATTGGGTTGTGGGTAGACAGACCACAGGATGCAGAGCCTTCAGGTGGAAAAGTTTTTCATAACCTAGTAGCAGGATTGAAATTGAACTCTCCAAAAGTTCTGGCCTGACATCTTTTCTGTGTAGCTACAGGGTCACATGGGCCTCTGGAAGCCTCACTGGAGGTCTGGCTTCAATTGGAGATTGATAAAGAAAATACAGATAGATGTGGCCTAATCTTCCTCAAGTCATGTTTTCAAAGAATCCATCAAATTAGTAACCAAAACTGGGTGTGGGGGCCCATGCCTGTAGTCCCAGCTATATGGTAGGCTGAGGTGGGACTAGTGTTTAATCCCAGAGTGTGAGGCCAGCATGTGAGACATGTCTTGAAACAAACTAAAAACCTTAATAATCAAGCATAAACCCTATAGAATGTAACCCTTGGGTCATCAGTTTCCCAAGTGGAAATAGCAGTGGACTTTGAAATCTCAAATTTCTAGATTCATGGCTACTAAGAACATTTTCGTCAAAAAGAAATGAGATTGACAATCCACATTTTTCCTAGCTTTTTAAAAAATGAAACAGACAAGGAGAACTTATTCTTAAATCCCTGGTAAGAGGAGAAAAGTCAACCTTGTAAACTGCTGGATCATCCAATCAGCACAACCTGATGGCACTGCTTATGGAGAAAGGCTGATGACAGCCAAAGAACACATATGTGGCAGTCTATGGGAGGTCTCAAGAGAGAGCAACCCAGCTTCTGTGTGGTGGTTCTTAAGCAGAAGAGTCCTGACTTCTGCTCCACTAGAGCATACTTAGCAATGTCTAGAAATACCTCCACCAAGAAGGGCAGAGTGTGCTCCCAGCTATGGAGGTCAGTGATGCCACTGAGGGTGGGATAATGCACAGGACAGCCCTTTCTACAAAGGGACCCAGTCATAATGTCAGAGTTAGCCTAGAAACTCTGGATTCCAGTCTGTTCCTCTCCTTGACCCCTAGGAAAGTGATCTCCACTATCTTGGTCAAGTTTAAAGATCTTTTGTTGTCCACTGTTGGTGAGTGACTTGGTCCTTGGGCTTTAGCAGTCAGAAATGGAGGTCCTTGTCAGCTCCCTGACTTCCCTGGGCTCAAAGTGGCTCCCAGTACCCTTACCCCACCACTACAGTGTACAGTAAAGGGCTGAGAGGCTGGGCATGTGACTGCTGACCTTGGGGCAGATCTTTGCTTCTGCCTCCTGCTTATGTCTCTGTGGTGGTATATTGGTGTTGTCACATGGGTACTGTAACTGTGGGGTATTAGGAGTTTCAGGGCACTGCCTTCATTACTTTTCTCTTGTTGCTGAGACAAAATACCTGACACCAGTAATCAAGGAAGGAAAGGTTTATTTAGCTCACAGTCTGAGGAGGTTTCAGCTCATACTTAGCTGGCTCCAAGGCAGAGTGGCACATGGCAGAGGGCAACAGTTCACAATGGTGGAAGATAGTGAAAGGCAACAACAGCAAAAGGGAGGAGTGGTGGCAAGCAGCCTCTTCTTCTCCCTTACATATGCAAACTATCTGCCCCAGGGTGGGTGTAGCACTCACCTCTGTAATCCCAGCATTGGACTATGGATCAATCAAATTTGATATCTAGAAGCCCGCCCCATGACTACATGAGGATTTGGGGGGACATGCAGACACAAACCATAAGAGGTACAAAGAGACAAATTAAACAAATAAGCTTTGAGGTTGCTATTTCTGGTCTTTGCACTATCTTCTGGGCAGCACAAGTCTCAAGGAGAGGAGGGATGATCCAGACACTACAGTGTATGCAGGCCATGCCCATAGTCTACACAAGCCTTTCCTTTTCAGAGGGCTATGGGCAGGCCCGGCTTTCCTGGTCACATACTCTCTGTAGATACTCATGGCTCTGGCCAACAATGCATAGTCAGTCCAGTAGTGTGGAGCAGGCACCTGTGTTATGTCCTACTCTAGACCAATCTCAATGTTGAACTGAGGAAATTCATTCTGGTTAACATGGTTATCTCTTGGGTGGAATTATAAGATTTCTATTCCTCCCTATCACGTTCTGTGTTAAATAAAGCCTGCTGAGTCTGTTATCTGTAATCAAGACATGTGAAGGAAACACAGAGGGAGGGATAGCTTTGCAAAATAACTGTCTGCATAACCTGTGGCATTTGAGACCCTGGAACACAATGTGTTCTGGCCCCCAGGTCACAGACCTTGTGCCCCAGGCCAGGAGGCTCAGTTCCCATGATTCTGCAATCCTCAACTGTGAAGAGTGGACAGAAATCTTCACCCACATCCAACACGACTCCTTTAGCAATCTCCTTGTGGGCGTGGATATATGCCAGAGAGGGGGTGATTCGGGTGTGGACTCCTACAGTGCAATCTCAAAGTGGAGGAAACAGCAAGTGGATTTAAAGGAGGCTGTCTGTGGCCAGGTGGAGTACTTCTACCCATTGCATCTGTGACTGGCCTGCAGGGGCAGGGGTGTCTTTCTGTGTTCTCAGCATAGGCTTTGTATCTGAGACCCAACAGGGACAAACCCCAAAACAAAATTGCAGTTGAAGGTATAAGGTAGAAGACTTTCTGGAATTCTCAACTGCTGCTGTACAGCCCATTTGTGTGCCACAGCACCTACTTTACTGTAAGAAGAAAAAAGCATAATTATTATCCCCATCTCACTAATGGGAAGGTAAGGCTTTAGGAAGTCAACTAAAGGCCCTGCTGTCACACTGCAGAACTAGGGTCCCAGTAAATCTCCAAGCCTTTGTTCTAGCCATGAATTTGCAGACCATGAACAGAATTTTTAAAAGTGAAGAGGTGAAAAATAGAGCAAAAAAGGACACAGGGATGGTGCTCTGTTTAAACCAAGTAAATGCAATTTTAGGTAAAAAGTTAAAAATTATACATTTTTGGTGTTTCAAGTCAAAAAGCAAGCTCAGTCAGTGTTCAGACCCTATGCCTGGGAGCTAGCAGAGGTTAGGTGGGTGCACACCTGAGTAAAAGCACATCTGAGGGTATTCTCACTGTAGCCTTTTCTTCTGTTGATCCAAGTACAAAGTCATCTTTGTGACAGTCCGTAAACAATAGAACTCCCAAACAGTCAATTGGAATTTAAAGTAGCACTTTTTATTAGCTGAGCTCAGTGGCCCCTGCATCAACCCCCGTTTCAGAGTTGAGCTGAGACCCGAGCTTGATTTACAGAGGGCTTTTGAAAGCAAAAACCGCAAACTGCAGGGGATTATAGGCATCCTGCTTGGCAAGCTATTGATCATCTCAATGGATTGTTAGGTGCCCTTGGAAATGGGTCAACTGTTTCTCTAGGAACATTTCTTTGTTCTGATCCTGCTTGTTTTGCCTAAATACGGTTGTCTTGGGCAGCAGCGGTAATTGCTAGGTCAAACATGGAGTCTGTACAGTCTAGGTTAAAGCTTCAGGCCATAACATTCCCCACTGGTTTTTGACGCTGGAGTCAAATCATTGACTCCTCATTTAGACCTTCAGTGGGGAGGTTTTCATATCCATTTTGAAGAATCATGAGTTTGACAGATTGAATCCTCCCATGGATATATTTTAGCAGGCAATTTATAATGCATGGACCAACTGTAATTGCTATCAGTAATAGTGCCAGTGGTCCTGACAAGGCTGTCATGAGTGTTGTTAGCCAGGGGGAGGCTGAAAACAAAGTTTGGAACCAGTTCTGTCCTTGTTTTCTTTGTTCATCTCTATCTTGCAGCTTCTTTCTTAGTTGACCTAAACTTTCTCGGGTTACTTCGGAATAGTTGGTATAGAAACAACAAGTTTCTCCTAGGGCTAAACATAAGTTCCCTTGTTTCAGGAAAAGTAGGTCTAAACCTCTTCTATTTTGCAAAACCATCTCGGCCAGTGACCCGAGAGACTCCTCTAGTTTATTGGCTGACTGTTCTAGAGTGGCTAAATCTTGCTCTATCTGTTGACTCAGTTCTTTATAACCTTGATCGGCCAAAACCAGAGCTGCAGTCCCGAGGGCAGCGGAGCCCACTACACCTATTCCCAGCAAAACAGGGACAAGGACAGGAAGGCTTCACTTAGCCCATTTTGAGTTAGCTAGTTCCAAGTGTTGTCTTCCTCTGTTGGACAGAACTGGTTCCAACTGTCACCAAAATAATAGAACACTTGGGGGAAAATATGACTTAGGACACATAACTCTGGGGGCCCCTTTACAGCATTTTCATAAAATACACATGGTGTTATGTCAGCAGTACAAGCAAACCAGGTCCCACAAGGGGCCTCTATGTAGGCCAAGAGAGTAAGTTTGCTTTACAATATCAATTACATAGGTGCAGATGGTGGCATAGGGAGATTTTGACAAATCATAAGTTTTAGTCTTAACGCAAGTACCTTTTCCTTGTAAATCACCAAGGGTCAGAATAGGCTTTTGTCCCCACCAACAAGATGAATTGGTTGATACGGTCAATTTGTTGGCTATGTTAGTTTGCTGATTGCCTACAGACACATTGGCTGCTATACCTATATAGTAAGGGGTGCAGAGTCTAGGCATAACCAGCAGTCATTGGTCATGTTAGGATTTGTTCTATTGCGATAAGTGAACATAATGTTTAGAGGCCTCAGGAGAGTAGAGATAGGCCTCCTGGGGACAAGGACAGGCTGTTTAGTAAAGGCTTTTGTGGTCATCCATTTTTTTGTGGGAGGCGCAGTAAGCCTAGGGTGATTAATCTGGAGTGGTCCAATGAGGAGTATGATCTCAGTCCTTTTTCCTATCCTATTTTATATAGTGAGCCAAACCCCAGGGTCATAACCTGAGACATATAGTCTTATTCCCCAGGTTTTTCCCCCTCTCCAAGTAGGATGTGTGGGCTGCAGAGGTTCAATAAGCAAGGGGTTGAAAGTACCTATGTTACAAGCATTACCCTGGTGGAGGCAGGTAATCTTGAGGAATGTATCAGTATGTTTCCAAGGGGCAATGGTCTCACAGCCCCAGTAACTACAGTAAAGGTCCTGATGACCTTGACAGCTTGGATCCTGTGAACCTTCAGGGCAGGCATATAAGTGGATACCTCTAAGGGAGCATTCTAATGATTCCGTACCACAGCCATATCCCTTACATACTGCAGTGACCAGATAGGCTCGATCAGTTCCTGTAGCTCTGGGATTGCCCCATAGTGCCCCCAAGAGGTCATAAAGATCCATTCTTAGTTCTGGGTTACCTGGGTCACAAGTCTACGCTCGTCAAGGGTACTGGTGGCCCACCAAGGCAGGGAAAAGGGGCATGTCTAGCAACAGCAATGGTACAGAAGCTAAAGCAAAAACAATTAACCATATAGTAAGCAGAGATTTTGCTTAACATTTTGTGAGTTTGATCTTTAAGGGGTCAGAATTCTTTTTAATAGTTCACTTAGCTGTGTCTTCCGGTTCCACAGGAACAGTCTTAATGTGAGAATGGTGAATCCAGTGGCTCTTGCCAGCAACTTTAATGGCTGTTGGTGTACTCAAAATGACAGTAAAAGGTCCTTCCCAGAGGGTGTCGAGGGAGGAGTGTTGTCTTTTCTTGACGAGAACTAGATCTCCAGGTTGAGCCACCAAGGGGTCGCCGGGCTGTTCAGGAACTGCTTGATGTTCTTGGAACAGACAATGAGTGGACTGAAGGAAAGGCTGAAAGGCCTGTAGGGACTTAATAAGTTCTCCGTTAGTGATAGCCACCAGCTTATCATCATGGAGACGAGGAACCAGGGGAGATGTTCACCCATACATGGCCTCAAAGTGAGTGATTCCCAGGATTAACGGAGTACATCGCACATGCAGAAAGGCAAAAACGAGACTCATCCAGTTTTCGCCAGACTCTAAAGCCATTTTAGCAGTGGTTTCCTTTATAGTTCTGTTCATTCTTTCTACTTGTCCCGAACTTTGAGGTCTATAGGCACAATGTAATTTCCAATTAATCTCCAAAGCTGCAGCTAGATTTTAGGTCACCTGGGCTATGAAAGCTGGGCCATTGTCAGACCCCAGAGATAAGGGTAGGCCAAATCTGGGCACTATCTCATATAGAAGCTTTTTGGCCACAATAAGAGCAGACTCAGTCCGAGTAGGAAAAGCTTCTGTCCAGCCAGTAAACATGTCTATGAAAACCAGGAGATATTTGTATCCTCCCTTTCCTAGTCCCATCTCAGTAAAGTCCAATTCCCAGTGGTCTCCGGGGAACAGTCCTCGTTGTCAGACTTGAGAGTCTTGGGGTGCTTGCTTGGGGTTGACTTGGATGCACTGTGGGCATTTGAGGCTAGAAGCTTTCATCAGCTGTGACAGTTTGGGAATAAAATATCATTTCTGAAAAAGTTCTGCCAGTTTGGTGCCCCCAAATGTGTGGCTTGGTGAGTCTCTTGGATGAGGGGAGGTCCAAGTGCTTCTGGGATAAGAATCCTCTTATCTGGGAGCATGAGCCAGTTTTCTGGAGGGGAAGGTTTTGCCTTTAATTGTTGTGCAAGTCTCAACTCTGAATCTGAATATGACAACTTAGGCAAGAGTGGAGGAGGAAGCACAGGGAGGAGCTTTTCTGTTATTGGCACCACTGGTTTTAGGGCAATAGCTCTTGCCGTTTGGTTGGCAAAGGCATTTCCCCTGGCAATGGGGGAATCTTCTTTTTGATGTTCCCTACAGTGTGTGATTGCCACCTTTCTGGGGAGCCAGACAGCAGCCAGAAGATCTAGGATCTCAGTAGCATTTTTTATTTTATTTCCCCCTGTAGTTAAAAATCCTCTTTCCTGATAAATAGCTCCATGTATGTGTACAGCTGCAAAAGCGTATCGACTATTGGTGTACACATTTATGATTTTATTAGAACCCCATCTCAAGGCTTGAGTCAAAGCTATCAATTCAGCTCTTTGGGCGGAGGATCCAGACCCCAGTGCTTGGGCCCATATTACCTCAGTCTCGGTGGTCACAGCGACACCTGTCACTCGACTGCCCTGATGTAGATAGCTGCTACGATCAGTGAAAAGAGTGGCCTCAGGGTTGTCAAGCGGGACATCTGTCAGGTCTTCGTGCAGGCTGGAGGTGGAGTCTATGATGTCCACACAATTGTGCAAA
>PVLD010004163.1:0-129709 GCA_004027595.1 Dinomys branickii | reverse complement strand
TACTATTTTCTATGATAATGGGTGTCTGTTTGTCAATAGGTTTTTGTACTTTTATGTTTCTAAAATAAAAAAATTAAAAAAAAAACACACACACAAAATGTGAATGACTTTCCATTCCAACATGTCTTTGTTCAGAAAGACATATCGTAATTGTCTTTATTCCAGTTTGTGTTTACAATGTCTGAGCTTATATCTCTTCATAAACTTGGTGAGCGACCCATTCTCTCCATCTATCTCTGCTGTTCACAACAGGAAATTCCCCACTCCTCGGACTCAGAGAAGCAGTGGGGAAGGAGCTCCTGCCGCTCACAGGCCCACACTTGTGCCTCCGGTGAGGGGAGCGAGGACGCACCTGATTGCGGAGATAATCAGGCCTGATACTTAAACTTCTGTGTTTCTTTATAGGGATGGTTCCTGTGCTAAACTGTTGCCTTTGGCTGTCTGATTCTACCAAGCGTTACGCAGTGGGGTATTTACCTTGTTGTCTATGTAAAGAGCTGGTCTGCAGCCTATCCATCGGCCATGGAGGCCCAAGTTGACATCTACAGGAGATTATTTGGGAGCCTACTGAAGTTAATTTCTTTAATTCAGCTTCCTCGGGAATGAATTCATATTTCCTTTGACATCTCACCTGGCTACTGTGTCCATTTCTCCATAGGCTGAGAATGTGGAAGAAAGGGCAGTGAGCGCGCTCACGGCAAAGCTGATCAATGTTGAAAGGCTCTGCCACCTGACGTCACTGAAGCAAAGTTCTTTACTTTCTGGTCAGTCGTCACATAATCAGTTTTGCTTCACGACGTGGTTGGTCTCTCTGCAAGGAATGGTGCTCCTAACTCTAGCAGCAATATACCTGCTTCCTGAGGCAGCGCAGTGTCTTCACAGCTCAGGGCTGCGGCGAGGCCGGGGAGAAACAGGAAGCGGTGCTTTTTCTCTGCCTTCTTCCCTATGCCACCTACACAGCCAGCCCAGTTTTATCCATTAGAGATTAACAGTCCCTCACAAATCATGCTTGCATATAGTTACATGCGATTGTCTTTATTCCAGCTTGTAGTTCATCTCCGTGCGATTATAATTTTACCACTGTGGTAATTAGTTTTAATTCTGTTCAAGGTTTTGCTTGCGATTTAGACACACAGGACAAACATTGCTGATTCACTGTTTTATTGATTCCTCCCACACTGCATGCCTTAAATCGAAATCGCTTGGGGATTAGAAAATGGCTTAATCTTGCATGCTGTCAGAATTCTTCCCCACCCCTAAAGATCAGCAGGGGGCCATGGGCTGCATCTCCCTATGAGTAGAAGAAACATGCTTAAAACAAAAATTAGAAATAACACAAGTCTTCCCTGATCTCAGTGAGGTTCTCCTGACGTATTCTTGCAGTTCTCAGTATTTTCCAAACTTTGTCCTCATTACAGTTTGCTACCATCACCTGTTTGTTACCTCCCTTCCCACTGGACCATCTGTTTCAGGAAGGTAGGGAATTTGTCTGGTTTGCTTAAAGTCTCTATTCCCAAGGCTATCATGTCTGCAGCTTTTAAAAAATGCTTTAAAAATATCTTGAATGAGCAAACGGATGCTAGTATAAGTGAAACATGGAATTCTCTATAGAAAACACAAAGGTTCAGGAACTATAGAGCAAGAGACTGGCACGGTTCCATCTTCCTAACTCCATCCTCCTAGAAATTCCTGCACCTATGAGTCCAGACCACCGAAGGAGCACTATGCACTACCACAGATGCTGTTAATAGTAAGGTACAGAAAAGGAAATTCAAAAGCAAGGAATTGGTTTTTTATACGTATATATATATAGTAATTTATTTCATCTATACCACTAGCTTATCTTAGTTCATTGAAAGTTTTGTGTTATCTGTTTCTTTTTTATAATATTTTTTTAGGTTTATGTCTTATACTGTGAGTGACCACTTTGAAAATAATGCACAATCTATTAACTATTGTTACTCTTTTGCTATCCTATTATGAAATTTTGTTTTATTTTTCATAAAATAAAAAGTAAACATGTTAAGTAAACTCATTAGACAGGGATTTTTTTTACAAAATTAATAAAATAACCTAACCATAATAAATAAAAGTAATCTCATGTAATTTAATAAAATGGAAAGCAAATATGGAACACTACCCAAGAGAAATAGGCCAAATCACAGATAGGGAGATTTTAAAAATTGTCAAGTGTGTAAAGAACGATTTCCACTGAAGAATTTCTGCAGTGAAATGATGACCACGGATGTCCGTGTGAGCGATAAGCAGGTGGGCAGAAGGTATCGTCAATTACAGAGTCACCAAAAAGGAAATCTTAGCCGGGCAAATCCATGAGGCATATTCAAAAGGTTGCCAGAAATTTTCTTCCAAAAACCTGAGTAAGTTACTGTGATGAATTCTTCCAAATATTCCAGCAGCAACCTCAGTGCCATATAAATTGCTCCTCAGCATAAACACGGTTGGAAAGGTTCCATATTGATCTTCATAAGGATAGTACAATGCTGATAGGAATACTTGGCAAATGAAGACTAATATCATCTATGAATGCTTCTGACAAAATTAGAAATACTAATAAATGAAAACTTGCAATTATGTGCACTCAAAAGGAGACCATTCAAGGAACTGGAATCAATCTGGGAGGGAAAATAATGCCAATAGATGCCAAAATGGTATTTTCAAAAGTTAATAATGTAGCTATGATTTAAAAAAAACTTTTGTCAATAAAGCTGACAGGCTGGAAGGCTATTTTTAATGTGCCTAAACTAAACGCTGCTAGCCAACCATGATAGTACATGTCTGTAATACCAGAACTTGGGAGGCAGAGGCAGAAGGATCACTACAAGTTTGAGACCAGCCTGGGCTACAAAGTGAGCTCAAGGCCAGCCTGAACTGCATATCAAGACCCTGTCTCAGAAAGACAAAAAATAAACAAAATAATGAAATAAAATAAATGCTGAATCAGTGAAGACACTGCCATTACACATGAAAGAAGACAAAGTAGTTCATGCACTATCACTAAAATTATTCATTTTAAATTCAAAACCTTTAACACCACAGTAAGATGTAAAATTAAAGTGAGCTGTACAATTGGAAGAAAACACAATTATCATTACTGTTCATGATGATTTTACTTCAAAAGCTCATTTAAGTATCACAGAAACATGTCACTAAAAGTGCTTTTAGGCAACATGAATTAATCAAAATAAATACATAAAATCCAGTGGCTGTCTTATCAGGATAGCTAAAATTTAATACCGAATATATCAAGTGTTCCCAAGAATACAGAACAACACAAATTCGAATACATTACTGGTAGGAATATAAGATGGCACAACCACTTTATCACTGAGTGCTCGTGCACTGGAAGATGTCCCACTTTCTTGGTATCCCTAGCAAAGCACTGAAGAGGATGCTCCAAGGAAGTAAAAGCAGTATAGGTTTACCTAAAGCAAAAGTACACTCCAAAGGGTGGGAACAAACTCACAGCCCCAAAGAAGCTGCATGTCAGTGACAACCAGCAGTTTTGCTGGGAGGGAGTAGCTCTCTGAACTGTCATGAGGAGTGACTCCAATCGGGGTGACTCTCCTCCCTTCTGTGGAGGGGTAGCTTTTGTCCTTAGCTGCACTTTTCTGGAACTGTCATGGCACTCAAAGCACATGGAGGTGAGGGGCCAAAACCGCAATGCAAATGATATTGTAATTTATTAAAATTAATTTGGGGTTACTTTCAAGTGCTAAAAATGGTCTAAGGGGATGTGTCATCTGGTGTGGTCCAGTTCTTAGAACCCGATGCTGTCTGCAGTTTTTGAGTGCTGGCTTCCTCTTCATTTTGTGCTTCTCAGGCTCCGCCAGGGACCTCCTTCTTCTGTCTCCTGTGTCAACTTTAAAAATCAGTTCAACAAATTTTTAAAAGTAATGTCAGGCAACACATGCATTACTAGGTATTTAGCCACACCAAAAAAATGGAAATTTTATGACCAAAAAAAATACTTTCCTGTGATTGTATATAGCGAGTATTTTTCTTAATAGCCCATAGCAGAAGCAGCCAAATTTCCACCAATAAGCAAATAAACAAAATGTGGTATGCAACCTACAGTGGAATATTACTCAGCCATAAAAATGAATTAAACAGTTTAAGAGCTCTATTGTGCATTACGGTGACTCTAGCCACCATTTTAAAGTAGTGTACAGTTAAAAATTACTGAAAGAGTTGCATTTAAGTGTCCTCACCATACAGAAAAAAACATGGTATTTGAGGCAACAGATGCTAATTAGTTTAATTTGGCCATTTTAATATATATATTTCACAATATGTCATATACCATAAACATATATGATTTTTATTTTTTTCAATTAAAAATAAAAATCCAACAATAGAGATGAATGTCAAAACCATTGTGTGAAGAGAGAAAGGGACGAGACACTAAGGACTACCCTGAATGCTCCACATATATAAGATTCTAGAAATGCAAATGAATCTGCAATGAGAGAAGGCAGACAGCGATTGGCCTAGCAGTGGTGGGGAGTGGAGTGAGCTGCAGAGGAGCAGGAGGAATGGGTTTGGTATAGGAAGCTCTGGTGACCTGAATATGGTAGGAGTTCCGTGAGTCTACACACCTGTGAAAACTTGTCAAACTGTACCCTTCAAATGCATATGGATTACTGAATATAAATGATACATCAAAGAAGTTATAACTTAAAAAATACAATTGAACGTTCTGAAGAAGTAAATCCAAATATCAGAAAGTACTCACATTAGAATGTATCCAAAAACTGTCTGAAGTCTTTCATCTCCCCTCTTCAAAATATTATATTGGCTTTCATTTGCCTAGAGGCTGGATGTTTCATTAGCGCAATGCTATGAATTTATCCTGCATTTTGGGAGGAGAGAGAGAGAACAGAGATGGGGGAGGGACCTTTACTGAGAGAATAATAAGGAATGTTGTAATATTCATCTAAAATCCTGTTTTCCTTGACTTTCTAGTTGGGACTTCTACAAAACCAATTGTTTCACTGCTAGAAAAGGAGGGGCATGGTCACTTGACACATTTTACCCCTCATATTCTTTCTTTACTTCTGACTGGAGGTTTATAAGTGAGTGGTTTGGAGATGCAGCACCAATCTTGTGACTCCAAAAAACAATACTATCGATGATAGACCAAAAAGAAAAGCTATCAGCTCATGTGTGGAATGCCTGTCCTATTCTCCTGACTCCATGAGAAAGATCAATTCCTTGTAATGCTCCTGTGCAGCTATACAATTCTACCTACTCTAGAGTTTATTGAATCGAAACATGTTGTTAATGCTGAAATGAGATTTACAGATAGCACCAAGCCTCTCATCGGACAGTGATAAAACAGCCCCAGAGAAATTCATGTGATTTTCCTAAAGTGAAACAACCAAAAGAATAAAAATCAAGAGCCTTTGATTCTCAGTCCAGCATCATTTGCTCTGTCCCAGCTCCTACATTAAGGAAAAATCAAGTTTACTGATACCCTACTATAACAGGTACTATTCTGGGTGATAGAAAAGGGTAACAATGTACAAGGCCACCATCTTTTCTTGGAAGTGGCCTACAACCTAGACCAAGAGGGAAAACTTAATCTGGCTATCAAAGAGCGATGGCTGTAGCAGTCATAGCAGCAGCAGCAGCAGCAGTAATAGTTTATGTAAGAAGGCAAAGCATTTGCTTTTCTTGGAGGAGAGATAAGTAGAAGACAGTGGGAAGGACATTCCTAGAAGGCATAAATGTCTTTGGCAGAAAAACATGGTGCTGAGAATGACCAAGAAGTATCTTGAGAAATACGTAAACAAAACAGTTGTACTATAACAGATATATTGTTAGAGATCTTACAGTGAAAGAAGCACAAAACATAGGTTAGACCCAAAAAGGCTTTTAATGAAGGCATAAACAGTGTTAACTTTATCCTTCAGATAAGAAAGGGTCGATATTGGCTTTTAATCATAAAAATGATTGGGCAAAATTGATATGATTGCATATGACGAAAATGCTATCTATAAATTGGGGAAAAGAAAGAGAAAAAACTAACCTACATATTTAATAAAAACCTATGCAATACATAGATAACTATATAGAGATACATACAAGGCATTGTATACATAATTCTAAATCACGGGGACATGGGGAGTAAAAATATATTAAGGGTTGACTATTGCAATATTCACTAGAGTACCTGGGTAATAAAATAGACACCATATAAGTGCTCAATAAATACATAAATAATTCATTCACAACCAAAAGTAAATTAATTTCCAAACCAAAAGAATGTTGAAGATTCTGGCAATCCAGCTATACTAAGGCACCATTTATAAATTTTCCAGATGTATATGACCCATCTCTCTCCTCAGATAAAAATGTAAGTTTTAAGAATCACTGAAAACTGGTGAATACGTGAGAATTCAATTCTGAGTCTCTGTATTTCTTTTGCTGTCTGAATTTTAAAATGAGACAGTAAATATAGGATCAAAGCTTCCACTCAGCAAGAAGATCAAAGGAAAGTATGATGGATTTTGATACAGCTTATGAGTTTAGTCATCTTTCTTTTGCACCTTTAGTTATTTTTAGAGCCACTTTTCAACAATGGCCAAATGAGTTCACAGTACAGGAATTTAGACAAGATCTACACAACTGCAAATAGCGTATTTCTGAGACTAAAATAGGAGTTTTAAGAATTTCTGAATAACTTAGATAATCTGATAAGAGTGAGGACTTGCCTGTACTATCCACTGAATTATACCTGCCAAAACCTATAGGTAATAGCAACACTTGCTACTCTACCTGTGTTTGATGGTTAGAGCAGCTATTAAATCAAACACAAATTTCTCTGAAGATGGCTGTCCTTCCAAATCACCAAGAACTTCAGGATGGTCAGTGGCAAAGGTCAGTAAACTATCTGGAGATGTTGCTTAATTTTAATAAATGTGGCTGATTTTGTTGCTCCTACTCAGGAATTATGGCATCTTGTTAGATAAGATTACTCCAGCGGTGAGACACCAAAAACACAGGGTTATTGGATTCTAAAACTTCTGATGAAAAGAGAAAATATTTCTCCCTAGATCTTGCAGGGGGAAAAAAAAAAGTGGACTTATTTGATGTTGCCTTCATGAGAATTTTTTGTGTTAATATGTAGTAGAGTTTAACTGTAATATTTTTAAATTTTAAAAATGCAACTATTCAATCAAGAGACCACTCTTATCCATGTATATATAAATATATATATATATATATATATATATATATATATATAATAAAGGATTATAAGTTAAAATCAACAACAGAAAATATATACATAGATAATAACATAGATTATAAAATATAATCAAGAACATTAAGTGATTCCCAAAATTCATATAAACTATAGAGTATTTTGTAGCATAACAGATTTGGGAATATTACTAGTCATGAAGCCAAACTAGCTCTAAGCTAAAATCTAACATGACAAACCTGAAAAGAAAGATTCAAAAGACCTCACTGTTTGAGTAGCTACACTACACTCTAATGCAAAAACCCCAGTTTGAGCCAGGCCTGGGAAGCTTAGCAATTTAAAGAAATCCTACCTCAAAAACTTAAAAAGTGTATGAGAATGTGCAAAAGCCTTGGGTTTAAGCCCTAACATCAAAATGAAAGAAAGAAAGAAAAAGAATAATCTAAGTGTGTGAATAGGATCCATCTAAAAATTAGTACACATCTGAAAATGCAGGAAAGAGTAGAATGTATAATAAGGAAAATATTAATGAAGAAAGGTCCACAAATTACAACAGTAAATTATAACATTTTATTGATATTATGTATGTTCTAAAATCCCTTACATAAAGGAAAGCATGAGCACAGTAAAAAGGAAGTAAAAATATAAAAAACCAAATCAAGACAAAGTCAAGACAAAAATACAATTCCCTAAATAAAAAACAAACTTGATAGGATTGCTAGTACATTAGACACTATAGAATACAGCTTGTCTTGGAGATACAAAGAAGGATCAAAATATCCAGTGAATTTCTAAAAACAATTTTTAACGTAAAAGACACCTTGCCATTAATTAATTCCTCTCATAATACTCCGTGTTTCTTGAAACACTCTTATCCAAATAAAGCACCTATTCATGCCACTTTCTGCTTCTTTCCAGAATCAGTTCCATAATTCCTCTTTCCTGAGTGTCTTTGGTGACGTGTGCTGAAAAATCCAGTGACTGCTGCACCCGGGAGCCATCCAACAGAGGCTCATAGAAACCTTCAGTGCACCCTCATCCACTTCATTTTCCAGATTTGGCACTGTGCAACCTCTAGCTCTTCTTCAAGTGTCAAGATGACCAAGAAGTATAAACCTTTTGAACTGATTCAGGACATGAAGACAGCGGTGACAGCACAACTAAAGATACAACAAACTTCTAGAATCACTCCAGAGAGCAACAAAGACGATGGGGTGTGTGCAAAGTGAAGCAGAGTAATTTGAAGGGGATACTTGGCAAGGTATGTTTCATTGTAACATAGTTTTTAGAAATTTAAATATCCACTTTATTTTTGGACCACATTCATATAACAATAAAAAGTTTTTAGACTCAAAGGAAAAAATATAAAAGAAGCAACAAAACATGAAATATAGGTGATGCAACATTGACTAATTTATGTACATTAAATAGCGGAAGAAGAGGAAGAAAACACAGGCACAGAAAAACTACTGGGAAAATCACGCTACAAGTTTTCCATACTTGATGACAGTAACAGTGGCGGATTAACTTACGGTCACCTCGTGAGACCCAGCTGAAGTGAAACAGCATGGTTCGGGGTTTGGAAGGTGCACCTGAGGATTATGGCAAACAGCATAAAAAGAACTGGAGAGGAAGACAAAGCACTGCTGATTCTCTTGGCGAAGCATGTCATGCTGGATTTCCTGATATGAACTCAGCCGTTCCCATCTTCAGAGGAGCTCAGGTCCTCTCTGTCATTGAGGCTGGCTGTGGTCCTCTTTGGGGGAACTCTGTTCCTTACATTGAGCGTTGCTTCTTGGATCCAGTGCAAATCCCTCAGCCGAGTAATACAGGTGCTTCACCCATTGGTATAGACTTTCTAGCTTCTACCATGGAGCTTTGGGCCCTCCCAGTGCAGGTGCTTGATACAGAATTGCATGAGACATTGTCCTGGGCTCTACACTTCCAGCTACATTCATGACAGAAATTGTCATGGGTTGTAATCTTCACCTGGCCTGGTGCCAGACAGTTCCACGGGATCCAGGCCCTCAGCTGCATTCTTTTGATCTCTAGTGTGTGGACAGATCTCCTGCACTCTTTCACATTTCACTTTCTGGGTGAATATTATAAAATAATACTATATATTATGTGTGTTGTATTAAAAACTTTTCCTTGTGAACCCTGAGTACAACAATGAGTGACACACAAATTCAGGGAGTTCAACGAGTCACAGGAACAAAAAATATAAAAATAACTACAGAAAGATACGGCAGCCTGCTGGGGGGTGGGGCCTAAGGGAGATTTTCGTGGGTGAGGTCCCAAGGTTAAAGAACACGTGTGTAAGACATCAGCAACAACAGCAGGCAGCATGGAGCAGAACAGAAAGCCAGAGTGAGAGCTGACTGCATATTTATTGCATAATTC
Organism: Dinomys branickii; assembly: GCA_004027595.1. Classification (NCBI taxonomy): domain Eukaryota; kingdom Metazoa; phylum Chordata; class Mammalia; order Rodentia; family Dinomyidae; genus Dinomys; species Dinomys branickii. The sequence goes on along the minus strand of PVLD010004163.1, from coordinate 120,081 downwards.
TTATACAGGTTATTATCTCCTGTTTATATTCTTATATGGTGTGTTTGCCAGCGCATGCGTGTTTCCTTGTGCTAAGTCATGGTTACATATCTTTATCCCACTGTGTGCCTGCACTAGACAAGCAGGGTCACATCCTCATGTGTCCTTAGATGCCCCTGAGCTTTGAAGGAGTCTGAGTGGTTCCCTACAGATACTTCCTAGTCAAATTGCTAGAAAATAATACTAAAGATTAAATGTTAGAGCCAGCCAGAAAAAGATAGATTATAAAAGGAAAAATCAAAGAAAAAATCCATTACTGAATCACCAGAAACAACACAAGCCATAAAATATCGCAGGGACATAGCTTAAGACAAAAGGAAACCAAAAAAGAAAACAGTGTAAAGAATTGTACGTCTACAACTATATATATTTTTTAAAAGGCAAAAAAAAGACAAAATAAACACAGAGAATTCACCATTACTAGACCAATATTATAAGAAATATTAAAGGAAGTTCTGGCAAGGTCACAGGAGAAAATCTGGATCTTAAAAAATTAGAAAATCAAATAATTAAAATGCACATAAACTTACAATTTATTTTACCTCACTTGAAAAACAAGTGTAAGAAGTTCTGATGTGCTGTTGCACAGTAAGGTGACTAGATACAATGATAATGTACTATATACTTCAAAAAGCTAAAATAAAATATTCTGAATGTTTTCATCATTAATAAATGATAAACGAAAAGAAAAATAATGATAAATATTTGAGGAAGTAATAAATATCTTTAATATAAACATTACACAATGTATATATACATGAATCCAAATATCACATTTTACCCTTTATATGTACAACTTTATACACACACACACACACACACACACACACATCAGTTAAACTAATGTATTTTTAAAATATTTTAAATATGATTGACCATTTTTAAATATTTGGAGCATATAATAGAGAGAAATAAGATGTGTGACAATAGTACAAAATTCAAGATGGAAGAAAACATAAACAGCATTAGAATCTTCTGATGATATATATATATGATAATATAGTATTATTTGAAGGTAGACATTGATATGTTAAATTTTACACAGTAAACCCTAATTAGAGAAAGTGCTGAAAAATAAAAACAATTAAGAAGCTGAGTCAGATAAAACAAATAAAGCAAAAAAGTGGATAAAATTGAAACACACAAACACTGAATTAATCCAAAGTAAAAATGTTTTTAATTTTCCACTACTGGTTCAAAAAAATCAACCCACAATTTATTGGAAGACACACCTATAGTTTAGTATCTTCCACAGTTTCTGAGAGTCATGAATTCAGGAATCCTTTCACAGGTGGTTATGGCTCAGTTTCTCATATAAGTTGCAATCAGGGACATGATGAGTTGGAAACTTCAACAGCTTTCCCTCACTCACTGATATGGCTGGTAGATAACAAGTTAGTAACTACAGTGTTATTTTGTAAACGTCTGTGTGTTTGTTACTATGTTTTCATTCTTTTATATTTAAAATAAAAGGGCAACATAAACCAACTTGGTGTAACTAACATTTATAAAATGTCTCATCTCAAATAGTAGATTATATATACTTTTTAAGTAACATGGAATATATATCAAGGTTAACAAATTTTGTATCATAAAACTGATATTCATAAATTGAAGAGTATATTTTTTCATTGCAATGGACTTAAACTAGAAATCAATGACAATAACCTATTTGAAAGTCCCAGAAATACTTGGAAACTAAACAGGAAATTTCTAAACAACTTCTGTCAAAATAGAAATCTATGAAAAATTAGTAAGTATCTAAAACTGAATAAAATTAAATCATGATGTAACAAAATATGTGGGTTATAATGAAAACAGTATGTGGGAGAATATCTATAAATACATATATATGTATATATTTGAAAAGTAGTAAGTTTATTATTAATATATAAACTATCACTTTGGGAACCAGGAAAAAAACTCAGCAAGTTAAGCTAACAGTAAAAATATTATGGGGCACAGTTGAGCTACAGCTGAGCAAGAGATCAGAAAACTCTTTGAGACTAGAGCAAAGCCAGTCCCATAGACATGGAAAGTGTGAGCCTGACTGTGTGAACAAGTTGACCTCTAGCTCAGCTGCATGTCAGCAGGCATCTGGCCTTGGTGCTCCTCCTTGCTAACTATGGCACAGATAGCTTTGAGAATGTTTTGCTTTCAGTGTTCTCAGCAAAACACTGAGACTTTGTGCTTTTGGCTCTGTTGCACACTTCCCCCCTTTTTACTGTGTATAAGTAAAGACCTTGGGGTTGGGGTGTTGTCACTGCCTCTCCATCAGAGAGGTCAGGTCTCACCTGGTCCAACCTTTCCTTTTACGTGTCTTGTTTCTTTTTATTGTCCCATCACCCCCTCTCAGAACCCCACTTCTAGTGCAGGTAATGGCAGAAAATAAGGAAATAATAAAAATAGAAGGAATCAATGAAATAGAAAATAGAGTATAAAAAAATCACTAAAACCAAATAATGATTCTTTGAGAAGATCAATGAAATGAAAACATTTCTAGCAAGACTAGTCAGAATAAAATGGTAAGAAAATACAAAATCAGAAATATTAAGGACAAGATAGGGAACATCAACAGAGAAACTGTCAAGATTTTTTTAATTATAAAGAAGCATTAGGAACAGCTGAGATATGAAATTTAACAAGTCAGATGAAATGGAAAAATTTCTCAAAATACAAACTACAATATTCATATTGAATTACATGCAATATATAAATCAGTACATTAGCAGACTACAAAATAAACATCACACAACTACCACAAAATTTGCAAACAACTTTTGACCCAATGCAACATGTATTTATGATAGAAATGGTAAGCAGCCTATTGATAGAGTGGATTTTTCCTCAAAGAGATAAATAAAATCTGCACTGGCTATTGTCACTTCCCAAGAGCCATACTGAGGAACAAAGACTGAGAAGCAAAGCAAAGATACCCATTTATGCAACATGTATTCCATTTCTTTTGGGGAATCCTTGTGTCTTAGTTACTTTTCTTGTTGCTGAAACAAAATACCTGACCCCCAAGGTTAAAGGGGAAAGGTTTATTTGGCTCACAGTTTGTAGATATTTCAGTACCTAATCTGCTGGCTCCAGTACAGGGTGGCACAAGACAGAGGGGCAACCATTCATGGTGGAAGAAGACAGCAAAAGCAACGGGGGGGGGGGCAGGACAAGAATGTTTCTATCCCATATATTGTATCCAGACCACCTGCCCTAGGATGGATGCAGCACTCACACTCTTAATCATAGCCAGAATTATACCCAATCAATCAGTGGAGTTTACTAATCACACCCTTAATCCCAACATCACACACTCTAGATTCAGCCACCTCTTAAAAATCCGTATGACCACAGGAGGCTTTGGGGAAGGTACATGTAGACACAAACCATGACACCTTGCCAGAGCAATAAGGCAGGATAAAGCAAACAGCATACAGATTGAAAAGGAAATAAAAAACCCAAGACTACCCACAGATGACATAATTTTTGAGGTATAAAATTCTGAGGAATTAATATCAAAGTGACAACAAGTAATATATGAACTTAGCAAAATTTCAGGACACAAAGTCAAAGCATAAAATCACTTATTTTTCTACCTGATCTATTTCTAAATGATCAATTCAATGCAATCCCCATCAAAATTTGAACAGTTTTAAAGTTTATACAGAGAAGCAAACAAAACATAGAATAGCTAAAACAATTTTATAAGAGAATGAAGTTGGGTGGCTTAAACTCTCTGATTCCAGGCTGACCAATTTATATAACTAAATAACAGAGTCTAGCAGTAGACCCAGAGTTACACGGCTACTTGATATCTGACAAAGGTTCAAGGCAATTCAGTAGAAGAAAGGATTATCTTTCCAACAAATGGTATATAACAAGTAGATATCAAATAAGCAAAACATAATAATCACAAGTGTGGACACTTTTTTATGTCATGAACTGGAAATAGTAAACCTAAATGTAAAAGCTAAAACTATAAAACTTCTGAAATAAATCATTAGGGAACATCTTAGTGACCTTACACTAGGACATAAGAACATAAGATTTTTAAAATTCAGCAAGACTTCATGAATATTAAAAATTTTTCTCTTTAAGTGAAAATGAAAAATCAAATCACAGACTGAAAGAAAAACGTATCTCACAAAAGATTTCATCCAGAAAACACAAAGAACCCCCACCACTCAACAATAAGGTAACCAATCATTTTATTTATCATATTTTAAACTCTCAGATAAACTTGTGAAGTGGTTATGGTTCATTTTTTAAAATAATTTATTATTTCTCTAAGTCACAGTAAGTGTAGAAAAAAGGATCAATTCTCTGTTCTTCCAGATTCTATGTTTCTACCAACTACATCATCCTCCAAAAACAAGCTACTTCTCAGAAAACTATCATAAAGTTACCAGATTATATAAAGTACATTCCAAACATATTTGGACGATTAAATGTCCAAGTTCCCCTAATCCTTACTTAGGTCATTACCATAGTTTAGCTATAGTGAACAGCACTGCAATGATCACAGGAGTGCAGACATCTCCTCAAGATACAGATTTCATTCCCTTTGAATATATCCAGAAATAGAATCGATGGATGACAAATTAGTACTGTTTAATTTTTTGAAGAAACACCATACTGTTTTCCATAGTGGTTGTACCAATTCACATTGCCACTAACAGTGCGCTAGTGTTTCACTTTGCTATACCTTCATCAATACTTACTCTCTCTCTCTCCCTTGCTCTCTCTGTCTCTCTCTCTCTGTCTCTCTGTCCTTCTGTCCCTCTCTCCCTCCTCTTTTGGTAATAGGCATTAAACAAGTAGGAAGTGACATCTCACTGTGGTTTGGAATTGCATTTCCCTGATAATTAATGAGCCCTTTGGAGAATAAAAATAATTGTTTATTGAAAGCATATTAACTAACCTGTGAAACACAATTCTAAGAGCTTTACATGTTTGTCATGGTTGATACATTGTGTCAACTTGAGGAGTCTGGAGGTTTGGCTGAGTGACTCAGCAGGAAGCCAGGGTGCTTACTTTGTATACATCCTGAGCCTGTGGAAGAGGAGGGCATGGAGATTGTGTGAGACCTACACGCCCCCTGGGTGGGGGCAGGCTGTTTACAATGTAAGGGAAGAGAAGAGGCTGCTTGCAGCCAGTCCTCCTTTTTGCTGGTTGTTTTTGCTGTGCTCTGCTGCCATGAACAGTTTGCCCTCTGCCATGTGCCACTCTGCTTCAGAACCAGCCAAGTATGGATGGAAACCTCCACAAACTGTAAGCTAAATAAACCTTTCTTTTCTTCATTTTTGGCGTTGGGTATTTTGTCTCAGCAACGAAAGAAAAGTAACCAAGACAGAATTTGGTACCGGGAGTGGGGCTGTTGCTGTTACTATACCTGACCGTGTGGTTCAAGAGCCTTTGGAAATGGCTTGTGGGAAGAATTTGGAAAGGTTCAGAGATGTCTCCTGAAAGATTCATTGAAACGCCTTTGGCTGTTCTGTCTGGGAGTTTCTGGTCAGAGCTCAGAAGACCAGAAGGCTAATAGAAATCCTGCCGGTAAAGACCGGGTTTGGAAGATTTCTGTTGGGAAGGACTGCATTGGTTGTTGGACTCCAGATGATGTATGTTATGGGTTGGCAGAAAGTTTGTCTGCATTTTACTCATGTCCAGAGACTTTGCCTAAGGCTGAGGTTAAAGGCAGCGGCAAACTGATTAATCTGGCAAAAAAAATTTCAAGGCAGTCGAACGTTGGGGCAGTGGCGTGGCTATTGTTGGGGGCTTCTAGCCAGATTTATATGGACAATCATGAGGAAAGAGCCCAGCAGGATGATTTAAGATGTTGTGAGTTTGGCCAGAAAGGAAGCTCCAGTAAAACTGTGGACTGCAAAGATAAGGCTGAGGTGATCTCTATTGCTATGAAGGAACAACAGACTGGAAAAGATGGCCTGAGGGCATCACAAGCAGCAAGTCTCCACCCTTTGCAGCCTCAAAACTTAAAGGAGAGTGACCTTGCCTTGAAAAGGAAGCTAAAGAGCACCATGTTCCAGAATGGAGGCGGCATAGTGAATTTGCTCCTCAGAATTGGATTCAGTGTGCCCAGCGATCCAGGCACTGGACCCCTATGGCCAAGAGAGAGGAAAGTTTGGCTTCTGCTCCAGGTGGCAGCAGACGTTGGCATCATCCACGTGGCCCTGGCTTTAGGTGCAAGGAAAATGCAAGAGTTCTGAGGTTAAAGAAGCTTCCACCCAGATTTCAGAAGGCCTGGGAGGCCAGGCAGTGTGCCCCTGAGAGGGCAGTGTGTGAAGCTGTGAGTGTGAAGCAAAAGGTGCCCCGGAGACCTCAGAAGTTTAGAAAAGACAGGACCATGGATCATCTAAGGAAAGCTGCAAGGAGGGAGCAAAGTAGGCCTAAGAGGGAAGCCATGGAGGCTGTAACTACCAGAAGTGCCATAGGGGTGGACTCATGCAAGCCCTTTGGAGCTCACAATGTGCCACAAGTTGCTTCAGATGCTGGATGTGGAATTAGAGGACATAACGTTAGCCCTGCTGGATTTTGGACTTGCTGTGGACCCAATGCTGTATATTCCTCTGTTGGTACCTTTTGGAATGGTAATGTTTATTTTGTGCCTTTAAATGTTGGAAGTGTTTAATTTTCATTTGTAGGGGGCAAAATGTTATGGTTCTAATGTAACATAATGGCTTTGTATCTGCAAACTGGTTTAAAGAAAAGTAACTAAGACAATGTTCTAATCCTTTTAATTCTGTTTGGTACTATTATCCTCACATTATGGTAGAGAAAATTAAGAAAAAGAGAAATTAAGCTTGTGCAAATTCACATGGGCGGTAAATGCATGCACTGGAATTGTAAGCCAGAATTTTTGCATCCCGGATATTCATCTTTTATCCTCATGCAACCCTGCCTCTTCACTAATCCACGCTAAAATACATGGAAATCCATTTTCTTCTGTATTATTATACTGTCTCTCTTGTAATTTGAGCACATTTTACTTAGGTCTAATCTTGCAAAAGAATAATGCAAGAGTCAGTGGTCTCTTGTTTGGGCATGACATTGCATATATTAATTGTGAGTCATTTGCTCAGGGTGCTAACTCATCTAGTTAAAAAAATTGGAAAGATACCTTAACATTTGAAATGTTCTACCTAACAATATCTGCTTGATTTTTCTTTTTACCGAGTTGACAGGTTTTCAATATAATTTTTAAATGATGGGCTGTGGTGGTCCTGAATTACATCAGCTTTGCTAGAGCCCACAGGCAGCCTGAGTTTTCAATTATCCCTATGTAATTTACTCCTGGTGTGTTACTGTAAGCAATATTACAATGAGTCTATCAGCTCAAGCAATGCTAGTATGAAAAAAACGCATGCCTATCTGGAGGATTTTGTTCATGTAATCAGTGTTCTTAATTAATCTAAGTGTTGTCTGGTGTTAATTAAATTTCCATAAAGAAGGAAGGAGAGATAGCAAAGAATGCATTAGATGTCTTGAATTAATCAGTGAATGCCAGGTCAAGTAAAGGCCAATAATATTAGCTAATATTTATTGAGTACATCTAGGCCAGGAAGAGAGCAGGTATATACTTTATAGACATTACCTCGTTAAATCATCTCCTTAACCTCAAGAGAAGATACTATTTAACATACACCATTCGGAATTACTGGCTGAGAACTATTACAACAGAGCATATAGTAATATTTAGAAATATTGTTATGAAACTAAGGCTTACAATAACTGAATCATCTTCCAAATATCCATTGTGCAGTATTTTTATTGAAGTAAGGTGTGCTTGCTTTTAGGCTGACAGCTTCTAGATTTACTCTGAACTGTACTGGCTCCCTATTTGCAGGGTTGTTAATGAGGATATCCCATAGTGCACATTCTTCCAGCATACCTCAGTGCTCGTCTCTGAGTGAGGGTCACTTATGACAATTATAGACTTTAGGTAGTCCCTGCCAGGGTCCTAGGAGGAGAATATTGACGTGACATGTTAGATGAAAGTGAGTTCTGCGAATCAAGCGTGGCGTGGTATTTTCTCAGTGCATTACTCACACTACTTTCTCCTCCCAGCCTGGCCCACATATTAAAAATGTGCTAAATATACAAGATTAAGTTCAAAGTAACTGACAGACTTTGATTTTTGTCATGATCCCTTACTTTTCCTTTTTAGTAGAAATCATTCTTTATCTATTGTGAAGCCATGTATGCATGTGTCAAAGGCCATGTACATATATATAATTTTGGCCCTAAAAACTCTTTATTATACTTTTTAATTTATCTCTGATTCTAGACAATATATTACCCCAGGGAAGTTGGAAAGTTACCATATTTCATCCATCTTTGTATCTCCAGAACCCAGCACAATGATAATTATAATTTGAAATGTATTGTTGCTTGTCAAATCATTCTATCTATAATTCTCTAGGGAGAAAATATACTACCATAATGATATGTGGTTTTCTTAGCTCTAGAAGAGTGAGCTCACTATTCTTGAATATACCTGCTAATATGATCATTATAGTGTTCAAAAAATAAAAGACATCATTTCACTTGTATATTTAATTTTAATATTTTTCTTATTTCATAAGAGGTACATGTCTATTATTGAGAATGTAGAATTATAATTTGGCAAACATGTATTATTTGTGATCTGTAATCCCAGCCAGAATAATTACTATGATTTTTGTGTTCCTTGTTTAACTTTCTCATGAAAACTTATTTTTATCTTCTTTCACATCTATTCTAACACATTTACTAACATAACTTCATGAAACCCGGACAATGGAAAACTGAACAGTCTATGCTGGGAACTTGGGTTCTGCATGGGAGTTGGAATTCACACGAGATTTGGAAGATGGAAGAGAGCAGAGTGAAGGGGTGGTGACTCCTGGATAGACCAATACCGGGAGTGCTTCTTTCCTTGGAGACAGTAGTAGAAGTTCTAGTCTCCACCCCAGTTTACATAGAAGTAGAGGCCAGTGGCACAGGGTGGTCCTGCCAGAATAGGCCGGTGGGATTGGTGAACATTCCCCTGTTGTGCTTCTTCTAGTTATGAGGCATCTGTACTTTCTTCCTTTTATTCTCCAGCATCGTCCCTCAGTGGAAAACAATTCTTAAATTTTCTTTGTAACAGGATACCCATTAAAAAAACAAGATAAGAGTGAAATGTATTTTTCTCAGTAAGCATTCTGATGAGTGGAGTAAGAAAATGGGTATCTCAGATTGATGCTGATCTAACTAAAATTTGAAGACAGTGACCATGTATTTTCATTAGAGAATGTGACATTGATCACCCACTGCACAGGGTGACAAACAATTATTTGTTGTTTCTTGCAACACAGTGTCTACTGAAGGCAGAGCTTTGGCACAATGGTCACTGGAAAACATCATCCCGAAACAAGTGGAACAGGCTGGTAAATTCTAACTGCATAGGAGCATTTTCAAAATTTAAATCACAAATTCACAATGTTAAATTCTTAACTGAAGATGCAGTTAAAGAACCAAGGGTTTTTTTTTCATCACCATTCTAATAGTGCATTATCTCCTAGTGCTGTTGATGGAGCCTATAACCAGACCAATGTTTGACCTTGGAGATTATTGATATACAACGTAAGTTAAATTATCAGCTCTGCTTGGCCTTTTAGATGACAGTGAAGGTATTGACTGAGCAGGAATATGGCTGAAAACTGGAACAAGATAATTTGCAATGCTTTAGAAAATGATGTTGCATCTTAAATTTCTGAATTCCACTGAACTTCCTCTGCCAGCAGATGTACATTTCTTCTCCAGTGGGTGTGATTCTTGGAGTTAATTCTTACCCAAAATCCACAAACTCCAACTGCCTCTGAGCCTAAATCTAAAGGCAGCTTCCAGTATACCTAGGTGATGAGCAAGGGTTTGACAGATCGGACTTGAGAGGAAGAGGCTTGGTCATCAAAATGCTACAAGTTTCTGCTCATCTGTATCCACCAAAAGGCCAGAGAACTATATTAGATCAGATTCTAAGGGAGACAGAGTAAGGAGCTTATGCTGGGCCTGATTTACTGATATGAATTCTTCCCAAAATTATGAATTCAGGAGCTGCTAATGATTACAGCTGTTTGCTTTTCATTGGCTAAAATCAGGATTCAACTTTGAACTGCGCTAAACAAAAGCAAGACAGCAGAACTCATTGTAACATTGTAAAAATATAGAGACTTAAAGGCATTGACTCTGAGTAGTAAATCTATCAACTGAGAAACTCCTCATGTCTCCCCGGGAGGTCCAGAACACTCTCTGCACAGCAACCCAGGGAAACGCATGCTGAATGTAGCACAATCCTGTGTGGAAAGGGGATTATTTCATAGAAAGGTAAGAGGGACTGCCACTGAACAGTCTTTCTTGCTCCCATCAGTGAAAATGAGGATGCCCATTGGGATTTAGCTACCAGAGGCAAGAAAGGACAATTTGCAGTGAAACAAAAATAGTAGCAGAACCACAAGAACCTTGATGACACAATCTATTATCAGATAAATTATCTTCTCTGGAGCTGTACAACATGGTGGTCTTATCCCTGGAAAGATGTGTATGGAACCCTAGGATATCAGTTTATCTGTGTGACAAAACTCACAAACAGAAATTCAGTGCACTAAACAGAGGGCTAAGATTCTTTGTTTAATTTCCATATCTTGGTTCAGGAAAAATGGTCTAGGTCGTAACAGTATTGGAATAAAATTTATTTTCCTTCATACTTACTAATCATGAGAAAGGGATATTTGTAATCTTTCAACTTTAGGAAACTCACACATCTCATGGGGATGTTCAACTTCCATTTACTGAGTTTTCAGGTTTGTGAGAGGATTTAAACCGAAATTCAAGCATTTCTCTCACTGACTTCTGTAACTTACTAGAGCCAGTGGTGCTCTAAACATCTGTGGTTGACAAGAATGCTCCATGGAGGCTAGTGCAAGCTTTCAAAAGACAGCCATGGTGGATCTGAGTAGGTGCTATTCTTCTGAGAACCAGTTCTTAGGTTACTATGGGAGTTTTGTAAAGATGAATGGAAAAGTAGGTAATTGTGTACTTCAAGATATACATTGTCTTGGTTACGTTTTTCTCATTGCTGAGACAAAATACCCAACACCCAAAGTTAAGGAAGGAAAGGTTTATTCAGCTCACAGTCTGTGGAGGTTTCAGTCCGTACTCAGGTGGCTCCAAGGCAGGGTGGCACATGGCAGAGGGCAACAGTTCAGGGCAGGGGAAGATAGAAAAAGCAGCAAGAACAAAAGGGAGGAGGGGCAGCAAGCAGCCTCTTTATCTCCCTTGCATATGCAAACTATCTGCCCCAGGGCGGGTGTAGAATTTACACCCATAACCCAACCTTGGACCATGCATCAATTATAAACTCTAAAAGCCTGCACTATGACTGCATGAGGCTTTGGGAGGACATCCAGACATGAACCATAGCACCCATCAAAAGTCGTTTTGATTTGACAAAACACACCATAAAGTCAAGTGTGCCCAACACCATGATGGAGCAGCAGCTGAATATACAAGATCAAGTATGAGCAGATTCTTGGAGGAGCAAAAAAAGTTTTGAAATGGTGGCCACCCTCCATTTTCCTATTTCTAATGTACTATTTTACCTTTCTCAATCCACATCTATGCCCTCACAAAGAATTCCTAACAACCCACTGATTGACTAGGCAAAAAAAAACTTGCCAAAAGTACTGTGATATGCTGAGAGTCAATGTAAGCAATATAAGGAAAGCCTTATATTAGAGCATCATCCAGGTGAGACCCTGAAGGACAGTTAGGTAGAAGTGAAACTACAGTCAGCACACCTCATGGTCCCTGTTCATGGAAGGAATAAAGACCTGAGATGCATCTTCACATTACTTCATGGGGGGAAGGGAGTGACTAAATTAATTTGGTGGTAGAAGTGTTTTAGGAAAAACAAGATTTAAAGTGCGGTAATAAGATTTTTGAAAGACATACATGGATGACCCACTATTAAATGAAAAGCATAAAATATGAATGATCACACAAATATTTATCACTTGTCTCCAACTGTGGGGAAAGAGAATGGAGGGAGATTTTCCAGAGAAGGACTTTTAAATATTGCTTCTATGGATGTCCTTCAACTTATTTCTCTAGCCGTGGCAGTGATCGTTCAAAATATTTGTGAACAAAGTGACCAAGATGGAAAGAATGGACAGTGTCCCTCTGTGGAATATAAACTTCTCTCACTACACCTCGCTTCACTCTCAAACCCTCATGCTTGTCAACAGTGATTATTTCTAAGCCTTGCAGGGTATCCCGTGCTAGGGTGAGGAACCTGTCCTACGATAATAGAGAAAGGGACCGAGAAAGGGGATTGACTTTCCTTAGTTACACTTCTGTTTGCAACATCTGTCATTGTTTAAGAAAAAAACAAAACTAAGGTATGAGGCAGTGCAGAAGGAACCAATGTGTGACACCATTTCTCTCACAGATGGAAATAAGGAATGAAAGTGGGTGTGGCAATTTCACTGTTACACCTATTAACCTATTTACAAAATTAAAAAAAATTATTGTCTCTGGAAGTTGAGGCCCTTTTTTAGGTCTGAGTGCTCAGGAGAGTAATTCTTCCTTCATGTTAAAATAAGAATTGCCATATTGCCACTTTGGCATCCTTATGTTGCTAGACGAATGTAATTATAAGCTATAATTATCAATTAAAAGTTACCACTCTATAAGGAGGGCAAGGAGAAAAATTCTAGACCAATGGGAATCATTCTTATTAACTTCTAGTGTTTCTCAGTCCAGTGTGAAATATTAATGTAAAACTAAACAAACTATACAAAAGCCCATTAAAAACTCTAATACTGTAAGGTTATAAGCTTCCTTCTTCCCACCAGGTGAGAAACCTTAACCAGTCAATGTTTGACAAGAAAAACAAAGCATAAAGTGCAGAGGAGAGGGAGAGTGTTTGAAACACATATATCCTCAAAAACCTACTACAGAGCTGAGTTTCTTCTTAGTTCTATGATTTTAGAGTACAGAGGTGGTGGTTAGATGTATTACCGTGCTCATACATTATAAAATATCAAGATAGGACTGGGATTCGTTAAGGAAGAAAGGACATTACCCAAAGTTGTAAAACTCACATGACTTTGTTTCTCTCCTCTGAGAAACTTACAGTGAGTGCATTTCTGTATGTGTCTGGGGGGTGTGGGTGTGTGTGTGTGAAGGATGGACCAACAAGTCAATTTTGAGAGCACATTGTTCTACTACTATTGTTTTCAAGTTTGCATATTGGAAAGAATGTTATGAAGTACCCAAAGCATGGAACTGTGATATCAAACCAGCTCACTCACCTCCTACCCTCACTTTCCTGTAGAATTATACCATGCATGCACCCTATCCTCCAGTTCTTTGGAAGTCTTAAAACTTAGATTTCCCAGGACTTTTTTCAGTGAGAATTCCACAAGTGATCTATGTTCTGCTCAGCAGATTTCCTCTTCCAAATCTTGGAAGAAGGAAATGAGTCATGTGAGACGGCAGCTCCAATAGAGAAGTCACCTTTTATTAGTACATGACCATAGTACAGGCTTACATTCCTTGTGTGGAACTGGTAAACATCCATGATACACCTTAATTCATTTTTAAAATCCTCTTTCCAGTCTTTCATTACCTCCCTCCATTTCTTGATTCTCTTATCTTTTTTTGGATGTGCACACACTATACGATTTTTCCATTCATTGTGTGGAATTGGTATATGTACATAACAGAGCTTAAATCCTTTGTTCACTCCTTTTCCTTCCCCTCTCTCCGGCTATCTATACAAAGTCATATTTTTACAGCTATTGTGGTGGAGAAAATAGCTTTCCACTGGGGTAGCTTTGACTCCATGTAACAGGTGGCAGCAGCAGTGGGACTTCTAGAACATTCTTGTGGTGTGGAATGGTGATTCTTTTCTGAGTGGCTCCTATGTGGCAGGCAAGCTTAATTTCCTGGCCTTTCTGAATGTTTGTAATGCTGTTCAGTATCCTTTAATAAAACCCTACAGAGTTTCCATGGTTTGCAAATGTGAATCCTGCCCAATAAAATACTTTCTTACATAGAGAAATTATTCTAAATTTATAAATTTTATAACTTCTTAAAATGTCACAAATAAATTTTTCAATTTCTCTTTATTTTGAATAAAGTTGAGATGAAATTTTCATACACTGAAATGCACCCACATTGCCTGAATCATCCCATGGGTTTTGACAAATACCTTTGACTGTCTGATCACATTCCTTTCCTAATATGCATCACGTCATCATGCTTTCCCACAAGCCACTAAAGCAAGTCCTTCTCCTCCAGAGGATATCCCACTGCTTATCTCTACTGCAATAGATCAGTATGGGATATTCTAGGATTTCTCACAAATAGAATCATGCAGGGAGTGTGTTTTTGTGTCTGGCCCCTAATGTCAGTGTAATGCTTTTGAGATCCATCCATGTTCTTTGGGTGTCAGTAGAATATTATATGAGTTACATGAATATAATACTTTGCTCATCTGTGCTCTTCCTGATAAATGTTGGGTTGTTTCTATTTCTTGACTACTAGGAAAGCTGCTATTAACATCTTTACATCAGTCTTTCTATTGAAAGAAGTGTCATTTCTCCCAGGTAAGTATGTAGGAGTGAGATTGCTGAGACAGTTAGCTGAATGTTTCATCTCAGGAGAAACTTTGAAACCATTTTCCAGGATGAGTGTACCAGATTACAGTTCAGCCAACAATGTTTGGGGATTCTGGTTTCTCCCAGTCCTTTCCAACATTTTGTATTCGCAGTGTTTTCTTAGCCATTCATGGCAAAGTATAGATATGTCAGTGAAATTTTCATCTGTATTTCTCTGGTTAATACAACACTGTCTATATTTTTATGTGCTGATTGGTAATGTGCATATATTCTTTGTAAAAAGTCTGTTCCAATATTTTGTGTACTTTTAATTTACATTGTTGGAGTCTTATAATCTGAATACAAATCCTATGTCAGATTATGCATTACAATCATTTTCTCTCAGTCAGCAGGGTGCGTATTTCTTTTCTTAATGGTGTATTTTGATGAGATGAAGCTTTTAATTTTCATGGAACTCAGTTATCATTTCTTTCTTTTGCATTTGCTATTTTCTGTGTCCTGTTCAGACAAATACTTTGCCTATTTAGACGAATATTTAGCCTATTCCAAGGTCACAAGTATATTCTCCTGGCTTTCCTTAAAAGCTCAGGAGTTCTAACTTTTATGTTTGTGTATGTGATTCAGATTGAATTAATGGAGCCAGGTATACAGCTCCTCAGCGCAGAGCCTGCCTCACAAGCATGAGGTCCTGAGCTCGATTCTTGATACAAAAAAAATTGAATTAATGTTTGGATAAGATATGAGGGAGATAATGAAAGGGAAATAACTTAGACATTAACTTAGAGATTAAATATCACACAACTTCTCTTACATGAGAAACCTAAGACATAAATAATTTAAGAGCAAAATAAAAGAGACATGATAGGAGACAGGGGGTAAATGTTTTGGAGAAGGAAAACGGAGACCTGGGGAAGGAGGACAAAGGGGAAACAATTAAAACATACATTCCCTTCAAAATGAATGTGACTGTGAAGTCTCACATATACTTAACAAGAGACAAGGTACGGTGTAGGAGTTTCTGGTTGTTTTCCTCCATGTGGCCATCCAGTAGATCCTGAACCATTTGGCAAACAGCTTTTCTTTTCCCACTTATTCTCTTCCACATCTTTGTAGTAAACCGAGTGACTGCCAGGGTGGTGTCTATGTCTGGCCCCTATCCGTTTCCGTTGATTTTTCTGTCTGCACCTACGCCAGCAATAGACTTTTACAATTTACTAGCTTTATAGTAAGTCTGGAAATAAGATAATGTAAGTCATTAACTATCGCAGCATTTTAAAAATTCTGTTAGTTTTCCTAAGTCTTTTAAACTTCTATATAGCTTCTTAGAATCATCTCTTCATTTCCTGCTGAAGAACTTGTTAACTTTTTTTATTTTAAAAATTTAAAATGAAACAACAAAACAACAATGAAGACAAAATGAAAACAACACAAAAACAACAAAATGAAACATGACCTCATAACAAAATGATATGAATTAAGGATGGTGGTTACATTACATACTGTGATCTTCATTGAAGCTTTCTCAGTTTACCAGACATAAGAATGTAAAATTGATCAATAATCAAAGACAGTAACAAGTAATAAAAAAAAAAACATTGGAAATGATGCTAAGCTTCACCATATAAAATGGTAGAAGTTCAACAATGGCTTTTATACTGCATATTATTGCTTTCAGATCAGTCATTTTGATAACCAGATTCAAGCATGCAAAATTGGTCAAGATAAAAGAAAATTTCAAGCAATAGACCTCAGACATCACCAATACACCTATCCCAGCTATCACTGTATATATGTATAAATTTTGCTTTTCATTTTAAAAGGAAAAGAAAAACTCAAAGTAACAAAAATGAATACATAAACAAAACAACATAAAGAACAATAAAATGATACAGAATTTCAAAACGTCCTGATAGTATATTAACAATAGTTGTTATATTACATAATGTCATCTTCAAAATGGTTGCACATATAACCAGATACAGGCATGCAAGATTGGTCAAAGAATTACACATTAACAGTTCCTTTCAATAAACCAACAAATATTAGTAGTAAAATTGCCGTAGCTGTCCTGTGTATATGTACACATATCTTTTTTCCTCTTCCTTATGGAATATTTTAAGGATGTAGAGTTATTAACCCGTCAGTCTTTTCATTATTATGACATAATTTGTTTAGAGTTGCTTTACAGTTTTCAGTTTGTCTTTCATATGTGTTACCATGTTTATTTATAAATATTTTATATTATTGAAATTATATTATTTTAAATTTTATTTTATAATTTTTGATAATAAATTGAAGTAGAATTGTTTTTTATTTCTGTGGCATTACTAAATTTACTTATTATTTCTTGTGGTTTATGCGTAGATTCCTTGGGACTTTCTACACAGAAAATCATGTGAACAGAGATGAAAACAATTCATCCTCTTTATAATTTGTTGTGGTATGTTGGTTAGAAATTAAAGTACAATGTTGAATAGAACTAGTGAAACTAGAACTCCTTCTACCATAAAGGAGAGAGGCACTGAAGGATTTTGTATGCAGGGGCATCTTGACTGAAAGTTTTGTGATGTCATCAGTCAGATGGAAGAACTCGCCTCCCCTAGTTTGGTAACAGATTGCTATTCATGAAAGTTGTTTCAAACTTTGTCAGACGTTTTCCTAGATCTGTTAAAATCATCATATGATTTTTCTCCTTTGTTCCGTTAGGTTGGTAAATTACAATGATCTATTTTGGAAGTTGAGACAACATCGCATTCTTCAGATAAGCTCCCCTAGGTTGTATTGTTAGACTTTGTACATACTGCTCAGTTCACTCACTAATTTCTGTCTGTCCGTGCTCACAAGAGATGTTGATATTGTAAGAATTGAGGTATTCTTGTAAATCTTATCAAGGAGATGGTGACTTAATGGTTTCTGAAAGGCTTTTTAGAAACTTGATTTTACTTCCACCTTATATGTTTGCTTTAACAGTAGAAATGGTGACTGGTGCTTTCTTTCTGAGAAGGTTTTAAACTATGAGCTCAATTTCTTTAATACATATAGAGTCATTCAAGATTTTTCCCCTTGTGTACCTCTCAAGCTATTAGACCATTGAATTTAAATAATTAAAATATTATTCTCAGAATATTATTTGTAACACTTATCTTTTAAATGCCTAGAATTTGCAGTGATCCCCATTGTTATTGACATTAATAATTGTATTCCTTTCTTTGCTTGATGAGTCAGCTAATGGATTACTAATTTCATTAAACATTTCAAAGAAGCAGCTTTAAATTTTGGATAGTCTTCAGTTTTATTCATTTTGTATTTTACTGATTTCTACTTTTTACTTTTCTAGTTATTTTCTAATTTCTCATTTTTCTAATAATTAAGGTGGATTAATTCCAAATTTTTCTCTTTTTAATGTACACACTTAAAACTTCAAGAATATTTTATCTGCTTTTACAAATTTTGATAGATAGCATTTTCATTACCATTCAGTCTGAAATATTTTATGTCTCTGTGATTTCTTATATGACATATTTTTTATTTAGAAGTATATGCTTGATTTCTAGATGTTTGAAAATTTTCTAGATGTGTACTTTTATCTAATTTCTTACATTTTGGTAAGAAAATATAATTCTTTAAAATGTAGAGGCATTTATAGCCTAGCACATGATCTGTCTTTACAAATACTCCATGCATCCTTGAAAGTGATTTTTATTGGGCACTTTTGGGGGGTAGCGTCTCACACACATATTTTTTTTTATTTCCTTGTCATTTTGAGACAGGGTCTCACTATGCAGTTCAGGCTGGGAGTAAGCTCACTTTGTAGCCCAGGTTGGTCTCGAACTTGCAACAATCCTCCTGCCTCAGCCTCCAAATTGCAGGAATAATAGGTGTGCACCACCACATGTGACCCACACACACATAAGTAGGTTAAAGTGGCTGATGGAATTGTACAACTTTTGTGTATTTATACAAATACACAAAGTAAATTTTTTAAATCAAATTGTTAGACATGGTGATAGACATGGGGCTAGTTTTAGTCTTTGGCATGAGGAATGCCAGCTTTTCCAGCACCATATTTATCACCATGCACTAAACTAAAGGCAACATGTATCAAAAATCTAAATATTAAAACAGAAATACTAAATCTACTGGAAGAGAAATTAGGTAGAAATCTTGAAGACATAGGGATAGGCAGAGAGTTCATGAACCAAAATCAAACTGCATGGGAAATACTTCGAAGAATCAGCAACTAGCATCTCATCTTATAGAAACATTTTTGCACATCAAAAGAAATCACCAACAGGGTAAAAAGAAAACTCATAAATTAGGAAAAAAATTAGCCAACTGTCCCTCCAAAAAGGAACTTCTATCTAGAACATAAAAAGAATTTTAAAAATCATGCTCCCAAAACTCAAAGACCCCATCCAAAAATGGGCATCAGAGATGAATAAACATTTCTCAGATGAAAAAATACAAATGGCAAATAAATTATGAAAAAATGTTCAGCACCATTAATCATTAAAAAATGCAAATTAAAGTAACATGGAGATTCCATCTCACCCAAGAAAGAATGACTGTCATCAAGAAATCAACCAATAGCAAATGCTGGTGAGGCTATGGCGAGAAAGGAACTCTTCTCCATTGTTAGTGGGAGTGTAGACTGGGGGAACCACTGTGAAAATCACTGTGGAGATTCCTCACAAAACCAGATTCCTCTAGGATTAGAGGTCCCTTTCAACCCAGCTATTGCCCTTCTCGATATTTTTCCAGAAGTATTGAAAACATCATACCACAGCAGTAAATGTACCCCCATGTTTACAGCAGTGCCATTTGTCATAGCTAAATCTTGGAAGAAACCCAAATGTCCCTCAACTGCAGAATGGATTAGAAAATGTGGTATTTTTTTATAATGGAGTATTACTGAACTATAAATAAATATAAACTTGAGGGTTTTATAGGTAGATGGATGTAACTAAAGACCATACTCATAAGTGAAATAAGTATGACTCATATCATATTGTGTAAAGATCATATTGTCTCCCTAGAGTAAAAAATGGAAAGAGTAAACAAAATCTGATAAGTACCATAGATACTGTGAAAGGGAAAGAAACTGCTCAAAGGGAAAGAACAACTGGGATGAGGGAAAGGAGAAAAGAAGGAAAGAAGGAAGGAAAAAAAAAATATATATATATATACACAAGATAGCTAAGATAATTTTACTACTAATTTCTGTTGGTCTTCTGAAAGGAACAGTTCATGCTTGATTGTTTTTCTTAATTTTTGACCAATTTTACATTCTTATATCTGATGACCTGAACAACTACTTCGAAGATAACAATATGCAACATATAACAACCATTGCTGATTTCCTATCATCTTCTTTTGAAATTCTTTATCATTTTCAATGTTTTTCTAAAATTTTAATTCCCTTTAAAATAAAAAAATAATAAAATAAAATTTGTTTTATCAATTAGGGAGAGGGCAGTGTTAAAAACTTTTCATCAACTGTAATTGTGGATCTGTACCTATCACATCTTGATGAATTGATCTTTCAGTTATTATCATTACCCCTTTGTAGATCTCTGGTCATGTTCTCTGCCCTAAGGTCAAATTTCTGGTATGAATAGAATTTTCCAAGCAACTTATGAATATTGTTTTTGTGGTGTTAACTTTTTCTATCTTATTACTCTTAAATAGTCTGTTTCTCAAGTTTAAAATTCAGCTCTTGCCATATCATATAATTAGATTTCACTTTTAAAGTTATATGGTCAGTCTCTCCCACTTAATTGGAGTATTTATTCCATTTACAGTTAATCTAATTATTGATAGGGTGGAGATACCATTTTCTACTAGTTTTTTATTTGACCCATCTGTTTTTTGCTTATTTTTCTTGCCTTCATTTGGATAAATCAGTCTTTTCCTCTATGCCACCAAATATTCTATTGATGTCATTTATCATTGGCCTAGGAATTATATATATATATGTATCCTTGACTTGTCAGAGTTTATGATAAAGTAATACTTTGAAAGTAATATTATACTACTTTCTTTGTAATGCAAGAGTTTTACAAAGTATATTTCCTTTTGCTCATTTCCTTTTTTGGTAAACTATCATAGATTTTATTGCAACACTTTCTATGACCAATAGAATTTATTCTCACTAATTTCCTTTAAAAAATAAAGTGCCTCTTCAATTAAGAGAATAAAAATTCCATATGTCTAGCCATACATTTCCTATTTCTAGTGGAGTTTTCCTCATATTTATTTGAATTTCCATTTAACATCATTTTCCTTTAGAGCATAGAACTTCCTTTGACATTTATTATGTGCTGACCTGTCGTGACAAAATCACATCATGTGTACTCAGTGGAAAATCTTTCTATATGGTAACACCCCACTTTTGGAAACATTCCGAAAACAAACAAGATGTTTAGCAGATAGTAAGAGATGAATAGATATGAAGCAGGAACGGAGAGAGTTGTGGCAGTGCATAGAAGGAGACGTCGCCCAGTCTAGGAGATGGGAAGGTTTACAGTGTCAGTGATGCTCAAGCTAATGTCCGAGAAATGAAAAGAGCAGACTGGAGAATGAGAAGGACAGAGAGGTCAGTTGAGATATTGTGAAGCAAAAGGAAACATAACATACTTAACCAAGATCCTATAGTGCTTTTCCTTTATCTTCTTTTAATCTTAATCTAATATCTATTTACAACAATAAACCACAGTAACAGTTCCACCTACATGTACCTCATAATTTACACATAATAAAAATCCTTAGAGGGAAACATTTGAGATGAAACATATATACAATTTTTTTCACTACTGTAGGTTGAGCCCAAGTCTTCCCATCTACTTTTTTCTTTTTACCTTCTGATACATAATTGAATGCTGAAATTGCCTCTCAGAATGGTTTTATTAATTTTCATTCCCACAAAAAGTCTATGAGAGTAAAATGGTGTATATTCTTGGCACTTACAACACAACTGTTGAAATCTCAGGTTTTTCTTCCTTCTCCTTATTATTGGGCCTTCCTGCAGGTTTATCTTACCCAGTTTCCAGGGGAAGTCCATACTGGTGGTGAAGACAACCAGAACTCCTTCAGAGCAATGTATATGACATCTGAGTGAGACAACCTTTCCTGTTAGGCGACTCCATCAGCTGCGTTACATATGGCTGAGGCTTGGCAGCCTATGTACTGTTGGTGTCTACTCTGATAAACTGGCTGGGGCCTCGGTTTCCTACCAAATGAGACTCCTGGCTTAAGTGCTAAATCCTACGCTCAGAACTGAAGGCTCACCTGTGAGTCCTACTGTTGGGCATTGGTCCATCTTGGAGACTACCGATACAGCAGTCTAATGTATTTATTTCTTTGTATATCACAAGGCCACCTATCCTGAAATCACAGCCACCATTTACTCAGAAAGAGGTTCCAAACAGGCCATCACCAGGTTAAAGACTTGACTTACATTAACATTATAAAAGAAAAAATGTTATATAACAAAAATCTTGATACAAATATCCAGAATTCAGTTTTGCAACTTCAATCACATCAAATACCTTCATGCATATTGAACACTGAATCAACATTTTCAAAACAGCACAGCATTAATCTGAACACAGTTTAAAATTCTTTGTTGCAGTGAAGAACATCTCTACTTACTGCTGGTGAGGTACAAAAATAGAAAGCCTCTTGCATTGAAATTTTTGGACTCATATTTTACAAAACCCTAAGTGATTAACTTCATGCAGGAAAGAACAATCCCTCAATGGGAACAGATTCAAAAGAGGTTATACTTTGCTTGGCTTTATATATTGCATGAATAAAAGCATATGTTTGCATTTTATTTTCTTACCTTCGTGGTACAGCATTTATAACATTTCATCATAAATCACTGAAGATTTGTACCTTTATTGAGTCTATCCATTTATGAAGTTTTGTGTGGCAAAGGACTACATATGTGCATGATATAGACCTCATTAACCTTTACAGTGGCCACATAGAGGATAAACTGCGCATTTACACAAATACTAGCTAACCTTACAAAGTAGTCTCATGTGAGGGTGAGGGTATCTTCTCATGTGGAGAGGTTGGTGCCACATGTTGACATCACTCCCGTAACTACCGTGTCTCAGAGAAATATAGAAGACAAAAAACCCAGAAATAAAATTTTAAGACCATGGTATATTTTATATTTTGGTGCCTCCCCTGTCATACTCTTTCACACAAACTCCCACAGGCAGTGTCAGCACTGGTGTGCCCTTCCTGTAGGTGACAGGCATACAGGCTGGGTCACAGGATGGGAGAAAGTTAGCAGTCAAGTGATCTTTATCCAGACTGGAAGGTGGGAATGGAAATCTCAAAATACGAACTCGCTGACTTTCTTGCTGGTTTGCTTACTTGCTACCAGTGACAATTTGAAGTGGGCGTTGGAAAGCTGTGTAAACTTCTCTGACCAGGAATCAGGAAAATGCGCTCATACCTTTGTGAATTTTATTTCTCTAACTCTTGCCAAGTGTCTCAAAGAACCATTTCTTCAAGCTTCAGCTCAGTTTTTTTATTGTCAAAAGCATTTTCTAAAAATTCTTATTTGTGTATGTTTGTGATACATAATTAATATATTCACTGTGGCGTTTCGATACCTATAATATTGGATCTTGATTCTTTTGACTTCCTTTTTCCTTCTCCTCCATCCCATGTCCTCCGATCATCTCAAATGGTTTCTCTGCCCATAAAACTCTACTGATATCTCAGAGCAAAGAGGACTCTCATTTCAAGCCCTTTTTCCCTCCCCGAAGCAGCTATATACCAAATGTAATGTAAGATGAGAATCAATATGGAGGAGAAATTGGAAATACATGCTGTCACATAAAAGCAGCATTTCACCCCGGGGGAGCTGACAAGGTTTATGGTGAACATGGAACTGAAACCAGATAGAATGAGAGAAACAGACCGGCAAGTTACTTCTAAACATCGTTTGCCTTCATCCCTTAATTGATTACCTCCTGTGCAGCGCACACTGTGCTAAGTGCTTTCAGTACCTTAACACCCTTTCTATGCTTTACAATTTTCTTTCACTCAAGATAAAAGCTGTGAGATTGTCCTTGACGCATCGCTTCTGCCATATCCCTCTTACAAGCTATCGGCAAATCTTGTTGACTGTGGTTAAAATAAACACAGGATCTAAACCTTTCCCATTACTTCCACCGCTATAGTCCCTGAATAAACCACCATTTTCTCCTGGCTGCATGACTTCAACAGCCTTCTCATCCTTCTTTCTGCATTACCTTTACCCACATTCTTGTTCCTCCTGGTCTCTTGTACTCCATTTCCCACTTATGTCCCGCTAGGTGAAACCCTGCAGTGCTCCCTATTACCCTCAAGTAGTGCCAAAGTCCTTACAGTGGCCAAGCAGGTCGCACACGATGTGATCCTTTCCCCTATTCCTGACTTAATTTCTTCAAACCTTTCCACCACTTCCTCCACCCTGTCACATTGACTTTTTCCTTCCTAGCAGTGCTAGGCTTGCTCCTGCCCCAGGGTATTTTATTGGCGGTTCTCTCTCCCGGAGCTACTCTTTGTAAGACATATGATGGCAATATTCATCACCTCCTTCATACCTTTGCTCAGAAAACAACTTTATGAGGCCCCTGCCTACCAAATTTAGGTGTGTGGGCTCCTCCAGGACCTACTTTTAGCTGCCTCACCCTGCCCTACTCAGCCTTGCTTTTCCTCATATTGTTAGGCAGCTCATCGCATGAAGTTCTCCTTTACTATACTTACTGTGTATTTTCAATCTTTCCACTGAAAACTAAGCTATACAAATGCAGCTACTTTTATGTCTCTTGTTCTCCAATAGATATCAAGCACTAATTAAAATGTTGAGCATATGATAGACAGTAGAGATTTATTCACTGAATGAGTTAAATCACTTAAGGATTTCAGTAACCTTTAAGATAGGAACCTTCTTACACTATTCTAAGAGGATAATTAACTATGTCATCTATTCCCAGACATTTATTGGCAAAGTAAAGATTTGAATGCAGATTTGAAGTCTGGCTTTTATCCACTCTTATGGCTCTAACCAGTTACCTGCTTGAAGACAGGATTGTCATGTACCCCACATACCTTTATAATACCTCCATAGTACACATAACACTTTACATGCAGTTAGTGCACAATCTACATTTATGTAATTGCTCTTGGCCAGTACACATCATTATTCACTCTAGTAGTCTTCCTATATCAGTCCTGTATCATTTACCATACAAACATACCATGTTAAACAAGAAGCCCTAGAAATGACCTGGGTGAACCAAGTCCCACAGGGGACCATGTCTATGCAGTTACTTACAAAAAATTCCAGGAGTAGGGCTCAGATCTTCATGCTCTGCTGTCTTGTACCCTTCTGTGAGTTTATTTTTGAGTATAGACATGCCTATGCAATCAGAATGCAAGTGTTTGAAAGTACAGGTGGTTTGTGTCTTCTGCATGCCTCATAGTGCGTGAATCAAAATGGCAGGGATGCAGGGGTATTCAGTAAATATTTGCTTATTTCCAACAAGCCAAGCTGGATGATACAAACAGTACAACCAATACAATTTACCTGGATAGTGAGTAGAGCTAATGAGGGGAATGAAAAAATGAAACACCCTCACTAAAAGAGCTAATATGCAATCAATTCCAACACTAAAGGGGATCATGGTTTCCAAGATGCAGCTGGGAATTAAATAGAATTTGGAAGATTTTTGAATCAATAGTCTCTATGGTTTTCATTTTAATTTAAGGGAGAAAACACTGCAGGCCTTGAGCCTGACAGATAGATTGCTCCTTGATCAATTCTTCCCTTGTCCTAGTTGTAAAAACAAAACTATAAATTATACTAATTCTTATTTTGGCCAAATGATTTTCAGGGTGGAAGGTGACAGCCCAAGTAATCATGCATTCATCACTGCCCATAGCTCAAAATCACTGCATCAGAGCTGTTTTCCCTCCTACAGTATTGTCAAAAACTATGACTCTCCCAGAGTCAAACTGAAAACCTATTAAATAATTTAAAATTTTCATTTGTGTTCAGATAACTTTTTTTCTATTTCTGCCAGCAGCTGGAGAATAATGGCGTCAATTTTCATGATAGATAAACAAGACATGGTCCAATATTATGTGAGGTTTTAGCTTAATATTTCTTTCTAATGGATGACTTTTGACTTCTAATGAATTATTCTAATGAATTTGCTTTGGGAATATCTTCATCTGCATAGGCTTTCTGAAATCTGTAGCCATATGCAGATGATCCTTGTCTAGTACTGCACAATACTGCACAATTCTGCAGAGAGAGAGAGAAGGGGGTGGGGAGAATAACAGGCGTTAAAAGAGAAGCTAAAAGAACATGGCTTCATCTCAGCTTTGCCATTTCTTTGAGCTGGCAAACCTTTGGCAGAAACCATTTTGCATGAGTTGGAGCTCTGAGTGAATTTCAAATGAGGAGGACTTCTGTGTCTGATTTAAACTAAGATGAAAGTTTGGATTTGCATTATACAGAAACCTCATAATCTTTTTTTTCCATCACTCAATTTTTAAAAATGTATATTAAGGACCTGTGCAAAGTTTGAAGGGCACAAACATAGAGAAGACCAACTGACTTCAGGAAGAGTGTCAGCCTAGATTCTCAGAGAAACAGAACCAATAGGACACACACACACACACACACACACACACACACACACACACACACGTGGGGGGAAAAAGAAAGATCGGGTTTTCCTTTGGTTGTTTATTTTTTTATTTTAAAGATAAAAGAACAAAAACATATTAACAGACACACAGACACTTACAAAATAACACAAAAACAATACAAGCAATACAGAACTTCAGACAAGATGATAGGAAATTAATAATGGTGTTTGTATTACACATTGAAAGAGTCAATAAAATCTAAAAGGTACAATAGATATTGTGAAAGGGAAAGAAACTGCTTAAAAGGAAAGAACAACTGGGATGAGGGAAAAGAGAAAAGAAAGACAGAAAGGGAAAATATGTATATATGTACACACAGGATAGCTAAGACAGTTGTACTACTGATTTCTATTACTTTATTGAAAGGAGTAGTTAATATTTAATTGTTTGATCAATCTTACGTGCCTATTTCTTTATCTGAGTAACCAATTTGAAGAGAGATCGGTTTTGATTGAGATTTATTTGAAGGAATGATCTCTTTTGATATCTGAGTGCTATCAAGACTGAAATCAATAAAGCAAACTGATGGGCTAGAAGCTCTTGGGTGGAACTTCACGTCTGAGTCTTGAGGCAGACTTGCTTCTTCCTCGGGGAAACCTCAGGCTTTCTTTTAAGGACTCCCAGCTGACTGGAGGCTGCCCACTCACACCATCAAAGTTCACCTCCTTTACTTTAAATCAAGTAACCGCAGATGCTAACCACATGCAAAAAACACTTTCACAGCAACACCTAGACTAGAATTTAATTAAATAGCTGAGAACTATGGGCTATCCAAACTGACACATATAAAGAAATAATAGGGAGCTTACAGTTTGTTGAGAGAGGTAGACATTGAACTGACAATGATGTAAAATCATATAAATCATATTGTAATCTTCAGAATACAAGAGAATTAGGCAGTCAAGGCCTCAAAGATTCCCTTCCAGAGCTGCCATACAGAGGCAAGTAAGTGAGCGGGAATCAGCCAACCTAAAAGGAGGAGGGTTTACATTTCAATCATTTTGTGTATATTTTAACAAAAGTTTTGAGCTGGGAAGGAACCTGGCATGATTGAAAAAAGGAAAAGTAGACCAAGGCACCTAGGTCTTAATATTCTGTGTATGCTAATGTCACTTCTGGATAAAGATTTTAGAGACAGAACTAAATGTTTTGGTATCCATTAGATCTAGACACTAGCCTAATTGTGATTAAGATAGCTTTGGAGAAAATCTAATTTTTCCCAGTCTATTGATTCAATGATTAAAGTCATTTCTTGTTCTCCTATTCCACACTGAATAAAATCATAGGTTTCTGAAAGTACTAAGGATCAAACCCTGCCGATTTTGATGGAGTCTCATACCATTTTCCTTCCTATGACAATTTCATGCTTAGTTCTCAAACTCTGTAATTAACACTTGACCAATCTCAGAGCCTTTGAACTTACTCTTTGTTCTCAACATCATCACCAAATATTTCATACATCAGGAACCTTCTCAACTTTCAGGTCTCAGCTCAAAACTGCCATCCTTTCCTTCCCATTTTCTTCACAGCAACTCATTAGTATCAGAATCTGTGTATCATTTTTCAAATTCTCTGTCTATACTTATCTGAAAAGTCCCTTAGAAAAGAGACTTTGACATTAAGCATTTAATACATACATTTTTGGAAATCTGAATTGAATAATTCTGATAAATAATCTTGGAGGTTTGTTTATTGTTAAAATGAAACTAATAACTCAAATTTCCCTAGTAACATGACCACCAGGCTATGTGAGGGAGTGTGTATCCAACACACTTGCAGATTTTGGAGGACAGCGAAGAGCGATTCTCTCTGATATGATCAGGAATGGAACATTTTTTGGTTGGCTTTGTATTTTTTTTGTATTTTGTTTTTTCTTTGGTTCCTTGGTCTCCACTTTAGAGAAGAACTAGAAAGTGGCCATGATTTAAACAAGAGCCAGACAAGATAGGGTAAGATGACGTGAGATGAACTAAAATTGCTTTAAGATGACCTGGTTGCCTAACATCAGAACCACTATCTCCATTTCCAGTTGGGAAAAAATATCTTAAACCTATATTAGGATGAGCAAGAAAAAAAAATCACAAATTTTAGAGTTGAAACCGGCTCAAACCTTATATACTTGCTCACTATTTCTAAGATGAGTGGTAAAGATACTTAGCAATACAAAATACTGCATGAGGATTAACTAAGATATTCTAAGAGTGGTACATAGTAAGTACTAAAGATGATTATCATTGCTACTACAATACATGCAAAGGGCAACTATACTATTGTTTACCTCTTCAGCCATTTGACAGGCTGCAGGTGATCAATTCTATTGCCTGGGAAGCAATAACTAAGTTGCAGTCATTGACTTAATGAGGACTGAGTAATGATTCTTAGTCTCAAATAAAAACATTTCCACGGCTCTCACACTCAGCAGTTTGGGGCAATGGCTCCAGGTCTCAGATTGTTCACCATTTCTTGTGTTGTGTGTATCCCTGTAGGGAAAGAACTAGCAAAGACAAATATGGAGGATGAATTTAGAGTTGTCCGACCAATAATAATAATAATAATAATATATACAAGCTTCATAAAAAACCCAATGCTACCTGTTTCTTATAGATATCAGAGCTGGTCTAGTGGGTGTCCCTAAGGCTTCTGTAACAAATGGCATGGCACTTTCGCGAAATTTTCTTTCTCATGATACAAAATTGATCCCTTGGTCCCCTCCTTTTTATTGCTTTCTATATTCCTCTTGAAATGTGCCTCTTAAAAATATGCAGTCTTTGTGCAAGACCTTAAAAGCAGAACACCTGGAGAAAGAGAGGAGCATTCGCCTGGTTCCCTCATCATCCTCCCAGCCTCATTTGACTCCCTCTCGAAGAAAGGACATGTACAACCCTGAGTATGTGGAAGAAGGGCTTGGCTGATTTCTTTTTTTTTTTTAATTTTGAAAATTAAAACACTGACAAAACAACAATAAAGACAAAATCAAAAACAACACAAAAACAACAAAAATGATATATGACCTCAAAACAAAATGATGGAAATTTATAACAGTTGCTTTATTACATACTGTTATCTTCAGTGAAGTTGCTCAGCCCACTAGACATAAGAATGTAAGATTGATCAATCAAAGATAGTAACAAAGGAGCTGGGGATATAGATCAGTGGAATAAGCACCTGCCTAGCAAGCGCAGAGTCCTGAGTTCAATCCCCAGTACCACCAAAAAAAAAAAACCTACAAAGATAGTAACAAATTACAAAATAGAAAAGAAAACCAATTTCTTATCTGTGGGACTCTCTACAGATGTCTGATACCTGACAAGTGCTGCTGGTCACCACTGACTGCCACTGAGGCCAGACTATCTCTACTTGCTGCCAGTCAGTGCTCCAATCTCCTGGTCTCTGCCCCTGCTCTTGGTTGATCTTCATCAGTTGCTGCTTGTCTCTACCACAGGTCTCTCGATCCCTTTGAGGGGATCAGCCTTTAGTCAGCTTTCCCAACACTGATATCTATTCCCAACACCCACAATTTAAGGAAGTGGAGGTTTAATTTGGCTAATGGATTTAGGAGATGCAGTTGTTAGTCAACTGGCTCAAAGGCAGAAACATCATGACTTAACGGTGTTACAAAGATGTTTAGTTGTCCAGGGAGTAGAGCAGGAAAGCAGCACTAGTGAAGACGGAGCCAGCAACCATCCCCTAAATTCATGCCTCCATAGTCCACCTAGACACACTCAGAAGTGTGCCTTACTAATCCCTTGCACATTTCTTAATCCTGTCAAGTTGATATATCACAATTAATGGTCACAATCCACCCCTTCTCAATTTGACAGTCAAACACATTTCCTTAAAACCATACTTAATGTCTAAATAAAGACAACAGGAATCCCATAATTCCATGTAATATGATGCAGCTATCCTGTACAAACCAGAAATTTAATAATTCCCTCCTACAGCTTTCAATAGTTTTAGTATTTGTCAACAGTTCAGGTCAAAGTATCTTCTGAGACACAAGGCAAACTCTGAGCTGTGAACCTACATAAAAATCCAAAACAAGCTACAGAATCCCAGTGGCACAGAGTAAACATCCCCCTACCGAAAGGGAGAAATGGGAGGATAAAAAATAATCCAACCGAAACAAGACTGAAATACAGAAGGGGAAAAGATAAATCATGTATATTCAGCATCTGGGGCACATGTTGGTGAGATATGAGTCCCGTGGGGCATGGGGAGCCTCACCTTTATGGCTTTGCTGCTTGCTACCCACATAACACTTTTCCTGGGCTCAGGAGAGGTATAATTTGTCTCACAGTTTCAGAAGATTCAACCCATGATCATCTGCCTCCAAGACAGAAATGCCACAGCAGCAGAGAATGGCAGAGCAAAATTGCTTAGTTCATGATTGTTGAGAATTTCAGCAAGGAAAATATGCCACAGGAAAGGGGCAGGGAACATTTATAGTCCTTAAGCTCATACCTCCGTTATCTATGCAGACACACCCAGAAGTGTGCTTAGGAGTTAACATATCACAATTAATGGTCACACAGCTCCTAGGGTGATAGCTGTTTTTAGGGAAACCTGTTCACACGCACACTATCCTGGAAAAGAATCATGAGCAGATTTAGAGGATCATCAAAGCAAGTCTTTATATGGACCTCTGTTGCAGCAACAGGGGTGAAAATTTGTCAGGTCACCAGAAGACATTTCCTCAACTAACTGGAAGAATGTGAAGGGAGTAGAGTTTATAGAAAGCAGAAATGGGACTGCATCTGTACAACTCGTACATTTCACAGGCCTGTGACTAACCCAAGTTCAATCCTGCCATGGTATTTTCAGGGATTGATTCAAATTCTAGCCTGTTATAATCAAGACAGATGCTTTCTGGAGCCAGTAAGAGGCATGTGGTGCAGCCATAGCTATCATATTAACAGCTTCCAGAACTGATAAGTAGCTGCTCGATTGACAGCTAACAAGTTTCTGCAAAAATAGAGTGGGCTGAAATTGGGATGCTGCTCTTTTCAAGCAATCTCCAAGAGACTGGCCACACTGGTCATGAATGATAGGGGTTTGGCCATTTCAAGGATATTAACAGTTGTCCTGATCCTTTCCTGACCTCTGCCTCATCAGGAAGAGTTTACAAGATGCCCCTAGAGGTGACAGCAGTGATTACAGTGCTAGGGGCAGGACAGGGGCTTCTGAGCTCTCAGCCCAATCTGGGCTTCCTGTGAGTACAGTTTGGAGGGTGGCTCTCAAGTGGCCTCAGGGGTGAAGGGAAAACAATGGGGCTAGTTGCCCCTGAAGCTGGCCTTTAGGGAAGTGAAGTGACAGGGAGAAGTAAGACAGCTGTTGGTCAAAACATACCTCTTTCTAGTTATCAGTGAGAAAAAGGGAAGAGTCCTGACTTTTCTAATCTATCTCACCGGGAAGGCCATCTTCAATGAAACTGCACTGAATTCCATGTTCCCTCTACCCTGAGACTGGCCTCCAAGCTGGGGACTCAAGAAAACATGAGGCAGTTTCTGTTCTGAGGAAACCCTGCCTTTTCAGTACAACAGATTAGAAAATGGACCGTTTCTTCATAGTGCAAGTAGTCATCACAAGGAGTGATGGGAGCAAATAGAAGGGCACTTAGATAGTGTTTTGGGAAAGGGAAGATGATAGATGGCTTTCTGGGGGAATAAAAAAATTGGGCACAGGATACAGAAATGCTTCTCAGCATACAATGCCTGGAATTAAGTTTAAGAGACAGACAACAATGTAGAACAAGGGACAATATCTGAGTCACTGGTCACATATGGAAAAGTATGAATTGAAAACAAGTTTCCTTAGATAAGAGGAAACTTCTCATTGTTTTTTCCATCTGTTTTCATTTTGAGGACAATATGATCAAAAGAAGGGAGTCGTAAAACGACAGTGCATGTTACCTGACAAAACAGTCAATACTTAATGGCATGTAGTGGCTGTGAACAGGCTGAGTGAACTTGGCCATGGACATCAGCAGAATTGCCAAAACCTGGAGCAAAACCAGGTTTTCAACATACAAAGAGCCAGAGAACACACCCTAGGCCATGTCCCACCAAAGCTTCAAGCATTTGCAGAAGCATCTTCAATCACCATGTATATCTGACTCAGAGAATGTAATGATAGGGGAGGAGTTTTATAAGATTTTAGGTAAGAAATTGACTAGCAGAGAAGATTAGATAGGTTGAGGCTTCTTTATTGCTTGCTTTAAAGTACTATTTTATTATACATTATATTATTTCCTTTACCAGAATATGCTTACTAGTATATACATTTGTTTCAATGAAAAATACTTGTTTGGAAAATGAAATGGCCATAGGAAAATTGCCATCAGCTCTGTGCTGAGGGGAGCCCAGCCCTTTAGAGGCTCAGTGGACTCCTAGCCATCCTTGGGACCATTTACTTATAAATACTTAGATTTGCAGATGTGACATTAGTTGAGAACTTTGAAGAGTGTGAAGATATACAAATTTCATGACAGCTAACACCAATGGAAATTTTGTAGTCTAAATAGAGAAGACCAGCATTAAATGTAGTAAAGATAATTCTATGTACATACTTATACACATGAACACAAACCTACATAAATATACATATACAAATACATGTGTGTGTTATATATGTTTTTATATCAGCTTGATTACTTTCTTTGTAAAACCTTTAGTAGTGTAGGAAAATGACACTCTTCAGTGTAGACCCCTTCTTCAGAAAAACTGAAAATCTATGGGAATTGTACAATCAGCCCTCTGTATTGCTGGGTGCTGCATGTGCAGATTTGCTACCAACCACAACCTGAAGATATTTGGGGAAATAATTGCAGTGGCATAGATGTTTTCTTGTCATTAAACTACATAGCATTTTTCTTGTATTACATATTATAATAAATGTAGAGGAGCTAAAGTATATGGGAGAACTATATAGGTAATATGCAAATATTGTATCATTTTATATAAAGGATTTCACTACCTACAGATTTTTATACCTCCAGGCATGTTCCAAAAGCAACACTCCTTGGATACTAATAATAATTAATCATGAATTAAAATCTGAAAATATCCTCCAATTTTTTTCCCTCTTGGTCTTTTAACTGATTTTTAAAAGATTTTGGGTTTAATTCCAATCCAAGCAATATCTTCTTTGAAAATATAAAAACCAATCAACTTGGGTTTTTTCCCTAAGTTTTTCATGTTGTTGTTTTATCTGGTTTCAGCACAGTGTGGCACTGTGATACTTGAGGGTATGCAAACTCTGGTTATTAGAACAGCAAACTTCTGAGTGGCTGTGTGGCTACAATAGCTAGACCTGTTCCCTGATGCAAAAGTATCCACACCACCCTATCTTTCTTCTACTCTTCAGGGAAAGGAAATAAAAAATATTAGACTTGCCATGTGATCACCCATACAGTCTTAAGGCATTAAAAATAGTAAGATTCCTTGTCTTAGTTTCTTCTGTTTTATAAGTCAGACTTTGTGCCTTAATTTTCTGTGTTTCCAACATGCATGCTTAAGAGCCTCTTAATAACACAGTTTTATGTTTGAAATTGAATAAAACATAATTTGAGTGGGAATTCCTATTAACATACAATATTCATTCACAGAGCCTTCTTTCTATTACCTTTCTATTCCCTTCCTGTTCAGAGCTGATAATGTGGAGCCAAATCAGCAATTGTAAGTATCCGCGGTGGATACTACATTTAAAACTTAATAGGATGTTACTGTGGAAATTTCCATATGGCAGTCTGACCAACCAAGGTGTTTGACTGTCTTAAAAGTGCATAGAAAACAACTTCAAAATATGATTTCAATTTTTTCAGACATATCCATATACCTTACTCCACAATCCTTTTTTCTTTTAAAAAGATAACCTTGTAGTAAAACAACAAGGAAATTGTACTCCAAGGAGAGAAGCTCATTATGAGGTTTGACATACTTAGAGCACCATGGTTTCCTGCACTTGGAGTTTAGAAGAGCTCTTTGAGCTCCATCTCATTGATTCAACAGTCTCCAATTAGACTGCTTAAAATTCTGCAAAGGACTTACTTCCTATATTGGCAGAACACAACCTTTAAAAAGTGTTCAAAATTTGTGTTTTATTTCTACTAGAAAGATGAATCACAACAAAGATTGGTTTAGAATAAAAGGAGAGAATGAAGTCTAAAGAAAAACATAAGACCTCTCCTACATTCTGTGTCACCCAGAACTTCCTCGTGAGTGAGCCTGCTCCATGCCAGCAGCGCCCTCTGTGTAATGAGACTGGAGAATCTTCCAAAGGAAATATTAACTCCTGTAGAATTTACAGTCATCTAGAAATGTCAACCTCACTAGCAGGTGCAAGTTGTCATCATAAAGAAAGTGGGAGAAGGGTTTTTCTGCCAAAAATAAGACACGATTTGTGTATTCTTAAAAATCTGCCTCTTCCTTTTAAGTCAGTGAACATTGAGCAGATATTTCATGCTAGACTTCTTGGGAAACAGAAGAATGAAACCTGGGTCCATGCAACCAGACACAATTTACTTTCAGAACAAAACCTGGACCTTAACTTTTACCAGTAGGCAATCCATTAGGAAACTGTTTCTCAGGTGCTTTCTGGGAAATAGACACAAATTGCTTCTGATACAAATTGCCTGCAGCATAGAAAAGTGACCAGAGTAAACTGAGATTTTACTTGTAAAATATTGTAAGATTATAAAATCAATTAGAGAGAACTTCACAGTTACCTGAAAACTGCATATCCAAACAAGGTAAAGTGTACACCTTGGCCAAAACTAATCAGACCATCAGCACTTGTGAAACTCCCACTTGTAGGCAACTACAACAAAATATATCCATCACCTACTAGTTAATCAAATGAAAATAGACTTTGCTGCCAAAGAGGTGGAGTTCTTGGCAGTATTAACTGTACTGATTATGCGCTTTTTGTTAGCTCTTCCTGAGAGGCATGATTACAATTAGTTGATAGAGACAAAGTGCACACACATGGATATTTGTAGTGGGGAGGAAAGCACTTCTTTACTACTAATCAAGCTTGCTTTGGATCTGAAAGATTCAAGATAGATTTAAGTTCCTTTGGATTTCTAAGAGTCAAATATTTTGTTTGTAATCATTTCTGAAAATACAAGGAATACAACTTCCTCTTTGTAGCCTGTCTTTTTAATTTTACTGTTATGCTATCATTTGCTTCTAACTGTATAGCACTTTCTTCATTCTCAAAAATAAACGTGGAGCTGGGCATGGTGGCACACGACTGTAATCCCAGCATTCAGGAGGCTGAAGCAGGAGAATCGCCATAAGTTCAGTGCTGGCCTGGGTTACAGAATAAGTTCAAGGATATCCTGAACTACATAGCGAGACCTGCTTTCATAAAAAAACAAAACAAACAAAGCCAAACTCCAAAGGGGGGTGGAAGATATGATGGCAAATGCAACATAAGAACTTTGGATCTCAAAAATAAACACTATCCCAGTGTTTCTGGATATACTAATCATTTCACTAAAATTTAGGATAACAGAAAGAGGTTAAAAGAAGGTACCATAATAACAAAAGTATGCTCAAATATTAAACTTTACTGTCCTAAAATTCTTATCTATCCCCATGTGAACTTCTGGTGGCCATTCTCCTTTATAGGACACTCTCTCTTGTCATATTACTCAAGCTCCTCTGCTAACTTCCACCATTCTCTCTCTCCGTCTCTCTCTCTCTCTCTCTCTCTCTCTCTTTCTCTCTGTCTCCCTCTCTCTCCTTCTCTCCACTCACACATCTATGGAGCTGCTGTGAGCACCAAAACATCTCCTGATACTTTGTTACATAGATCATTACTTTCAGGTTATACCCAAGTAGAGGAACAATTCAATCTGTGCTGAATTAATTATTAGTCAACTACTAACATCCAGGTGAACTGAATCAGTGTGGTGCTGGGTGTGGAAGCCCCACCTGAGGATTGTTGCAAACAGTATAAAAAAGAATTAGAGGGGCTGGGGATATAGCTCAGTGGAATAAGCGCTTGCCTAGCAAGCGCAGAGTCCTGAGTTCAATCCCCAGTACCGCAAAAAAAAAAAAAAAAAGAATTAGAGGGGAAGAGGTGGTCCTGTTGTTTCTCCTGGAGAGGCTTGTCATGCAGGTTTTCCTGATATGAACTCGGGTTTTCTCATCATTGGAGGACCTCAGAGTCCTTACCACTGAGAATGGTTACAGTTCTTTTCGGGGGAGCTCTGGTCCTTATCTTGAACATTACTTCCTGGCTCCAGTGCAGATCCCTCAGCCTGCTGACACAGATCCTTCATCCCCTGGCACAGACTTTCTAGTTTCTACACTGGCCTTTGAGCCTTCCCAGTGCAGATCCTTGATACAGACTGGCATAAGACACAGTTGTCGGCTCTAAGCTTAAAGCTAGACTTGTGGAGGACATCACCACGGGCTCTAGGTCTTCAGCTGGACTCATGTAGAACATTATTGTGGGATGCAGGCCCTCGCTGGATTCTTTGGGTCTCTAGTGTGTGGACAGGACTCTTGCACTCTTTTATATTTGACTCTTTGGGTGAATATTATAAAATAATTCTATAAATTATATGTCCTGTATTAAATCTTTCCCCTTGTAAGCCCTATCTACAACACATTCTAATATCAAAAACACCAGTATGCTATTTGTCCTAATGAAAAAGAAATTACCTTTCCCAACAGGAATTTTTTCTCCCAAATCAAGATACTCATATTACTTTCTCTTTCTCAAAATAATGTACATTCTTTCTCAAAAAAATTTGTTCATCTATTACCTCATATAGAAATATTTAGTAACTACCAGGTTGTTCCTGGGCTTTCAAAAATATAAAGATTGACATAAATAAACAGTTCAATGAAATATTGTCAGAACACTTACTAAAAATATTTTTCATATATCTACAGTGGTTATGAATATCTCAGTGAATAATTCTATTTAGTCTTATTTTGAATGGTGACCATTAGAAACTAATTATGTGAGCTGATGCATTGTCAAAATAATGAATCTTTTACCTTTAATTAGGTGTTTTACACTTCATAGAATGTCAGGCACCATTTTAATAAATCTGAGATATATTACCCCATCATAATAAATGCTTATGTCTAGGAAAGAAACAAGCCTGTTTCTTAAATTTAGCACTGTTAGACCAATAAAGCTTTCTGGACATATTCTGCTGTTTTATGAGGAACTTTATTATAGAGTCAAGTTAAATTATTTGATTTCAAGCATTTTGATACTAGTCCCAAGCCACCTATAGAGAACAAAGCACTAATACAATATAGTATGCTACCTCCCAGGAGAAAATATGCAACACTTAGCAAATCATTATACTTGGAGGTGTAGCAGCAGATTTTGGTTTGTTTGTTTTGGTAAATGTATCTTGCCAAATGTGCCCTTCCTGTTAATAACAACCCAAGTGGCTTATTTGGTAAAACAACATAATAACTGTCTCTGTTCAATGCCCATGTGTTAGTCATGATCCAAGTGAGGGAGATGTGGTTGGTTTTGTGTCAGCTGAGTCAGAGCAAATACCACTGCCTGGGAAAATTATACTTTGTCATAATGCTATCTGCACTGAAATTTCCAGGTGTCTGTACTAAGTGGAGTGAGTCACGGTGAGGGCAGTGTATTCAGCAGGTCCTGAATACCCACTCCTAAGTGCGGTATAAAACCTACCTCATTTCCAGAAATGCCCCAGTTTTTTGACATTCTATTATCTTCCATTAGTTTCTGTCAGATGTCAGACTAATCTCCTCACAGAAGGAGGGATCCCTCCTGGAATGATTTCATATATTGTTGCTCCAAAGGAAGCAGGAGAAAGAAAAGCATTTGAATGCAAAATTCTCTCTGGAAATGATTGCAAGGGGAGAAAATTGCATGTAATAGTAAAAAGAAAATCTTGGCTCAGGCTACTCACAGCAATAACCCTGTCTGACTCACTTCCCCTGATTGGTTTTCTCACAAAGTGAATCAAGGGTAGGTAGTATATCTCTAAATTTAGCAACCCTCTGAGTTTCAGTGCACTTCACAGGGACCTTTCTGGAGTATAACTGGTCTGAGCAGACCGTGATGCAGGTGAAATTTGGCTTAGCATAGTAGTATCTCGTTGCTTTTGCTTTCTTTGTCATCCCTTTCTCCCTTGAAGGCTGTTTCCTTTAGGGTTAAAAGAGCCAAAACAAATGTAATGGATTTTTCATACTCAGGTCTTCCAAGAACGAAACAAATCATATTCAGTGGCAATATACTACAGTAAAACCTTGGATTGTGAGTAACTTGTTTTGTGAGTGTTCCTCAAGATGAGCCAATATTTCTAGCAAATTTTAATGAAAAATAAGCAATGTCCTGCCATGCAAATAGCCCAATGTCACATGACCACAACTAACCCAATGGTTCTCTTTCTCCAGCTGTGGCATTGTGGGTGATCATTTTCCAACAGTGAGAGGAGGAAGTCTCATCCTCAGAGGAGGAGAATAAAAAAGCAGAGGAATTCCTCACCTCAGCTGAGATAGGGAGATGTATGAAATTTGGGGCACAGTACAAAATTTTGTAGAAAAGCACCACGTAAATAAGACTGGAGCTGTGTAAGCAATGAATCCATTCAACAGTGATGCAAGACCACAAATCCTCAAAAGAAGGCAAAAGCAAGCATCACTGACTAAGGGCTTTGTTAGAGTTGTATGGAAAGAAAAAGATTCCACTGAGCCAACAGATAGCAGTGATTCCATTCGTGATAGTCAATGTGGTCTTGCATGTTAACCCTCCTCTCTCTTGTCTCCCTCACACCAGCCATGGAGGTTCTCAAAGGTGAATGCAGGTTAACTTCTTCGTTTTTCATTATAGTTTGCATTTTGTTTATTATTTTGTATTATATTATAGTATTATAATCATATTTGTATAAATATTTTTGGGTTGTGGAATACATCTTCTGTATTTCCTCTATTTCTTATGGGGAAATTGGCTTTGATATACCAATGCTTTGTATTACAAGCATGTTTCTAGAACAAACTATATTTACAAGCCAAGACTGACTGTCTTACTGTATAACAGAAAGCCATATTTTGTATAATTTTATACATTTTTATAATTTTTTTCTATTCTCTCCTCTACTTTGTTTATCTGTATTTTTCTTTTCTGTGTTAGTGGATACTTAGATTTCAAAAAGAACTCTGGGTTTTTTTTTTTTGTGATTGCCTACTACATGTCAGACATGGGTTTTACATATACCAAATCTCATTGAATCTCTTTAGCAATCCAACAATGTAGATGTTATTGTGACTGTTATATAAATAAGGAAACTGAAGTTCAGGGAAAGGAAGTTAACTTTGTCCAAGGCATCAGGCACAGTCAATCCTAACTTAAACCCATCCCAAACCATATTCTTTCCCACATATCAGTTACTTCTATTATGAATTGAATTCATACATTGATACTCTATCCCTAGTTTCTCAGAATGTGACTTTACCTACTGATCACCTTTACTGCAGTAGAGTGAAAATAAAGTGATGAGGTAGGTCTAATCTAATAGGACAGGTTTCCTTATGAAAGGGTTTTTTTTTTTTTTTACCTACAGAGACACAAACAAAGAGAAGATGATATACAGAAGCACATGGAGAAGATAGGCATCCATAACCAAGGAGAAGGAACTGCAGCACATCCCTCCCTTACCGCCCTCAGAAGGACCCAATCCTGCCAACACTTGGATTTTGAGTTTCCAACCTCTAGAGGTGAGCAACAAATTTCTGTGTTTTCACACCACCCAGCCAGTGATACTTTATTACACCAACCCCAGCAAAGTAATACAACTGCTCGTTCAAATTTGGAGACCACGCAGAGCACACATGAAAGAACCACAAGGCCCTGTCACTAGGGCCACTACCAGAACTCAGCTCATTTTCTCTTTCCATTTACTTAGGACCCTAAAACCAGATGTGTTTCTGTCACTGCGATAATATACCTGATAAAACCAATTTAAATGAGAAAACGCTTACTTTGGCTGTCTTTCAATGGCTTCGATCTACAGTTCCCTGGCTCTGTTGGTTTCAGGCTCGTGGTGAAGCACAAAGAGCATGGCAGAAGGTAGAGTGGAAGAAAACTGCTAGGAAGCAGAGAGAGACTGGAGAGAGAGAAAGAGACACAGAGAGACAGAGAACCAGAGAGGAAGAGGCTGGCACGAGATATAGTCCCGAGAAAGCAGTTCCATGACCTAGTCCTTTCAAGTAGGTGCCACCTCCTGAGTTTCCATGTGTCTTCATAACACCATCATACTACTACTTCATGGGTGAATTCGTGCACTAACATGTTAGGGCCCTTGTGATCCAATCACCATCCACCACCATGCTCCCCTCACACATGAGCCTTTTGGGAACATTTCAGATCCAAACCACAACACCAAATGTAGTATTTCCTATACTATTCAGCCCATTTTCATCTCACCAATGCACTTTTATATTCATAAAATTCAGTAATTATTGCTTCCTTTTAGACTTAGTTCTTCCAAATTTTATCCACTATGAAGAATGCTAAGAGATACATAATACTAAACATTGCTTCTCTTCCATTGTACGGGAAATTCTCACAAAATACCTCATTACAGATCATGAGAGAATATTCCATCACTATAAAAACAAGCCTGAAGAAAGAGTACAGTGATCTGTTGAATAAAGAAAAACATAAGAGAAAACAACCCCTGGGCTGTTGAGGTACACAGTCCATAGTCTGAAACTGAGTCTGTAAACTTTTGACTTGGGCCTTTGGGTTTGTTATTGAACTTTTGTGAATTTCTGTGACATAGTGGTTTTGTAATGTCTGTAAAATAAGTTTACAACCTACTTCATGATGTAAGGGAAGTGAAATAGACATTCAATATCTATTTCATTAACTGGTAGTTCTCTAGTGTTGCCTTTCTTTCTCTCACTTTTTCCTCTTCTCCCAGTTTGTAATCGTTCTGCCTGCAGAAAGTCTATCTTCTAAATAATGCAGCTCCCAATGGATTAAAATGCGTCTTGTGTCTTCCATCTGCGAAGAGATGAAATAGCAGCCATGATCTATAGGAGCAGCGCTATTGAGTTATTTGCGTATATTTTGCTCCAAAAAAGGCCATCTCAGATGAAATTGTGAGTGCAATATTCAAGCCGAATTTTACCGGAAGTCAGAAACCATTAATCTACCATGATCGCTCTTCCCTCCCCTCATATTCCTCCTTTTAGTTATTGATTAAATGGAGTAACAAAGATAGTCTATTGTACAACAAAACTGAATCATGATAAATGTTGCCAAGTTAACAAGTTCCCAGTGGTAGCCCATCAAGCTGGGCATGACAAATAAAAACAGAATGTTATCAGTGAAGACCCTGCAATAAACTTCATTTAGGGTATCTC
This sequence comes from Dinomys branickii, assembly GCA_004027595.1. Lineage (NCBI taxonomy): Eukaryota > Metazoa > Chordata > Mammalia > Rodentia > Dinomyidae > Dinomys > Dinomys branickii. Next base: position 78,275 of record PVLD010004163.1, on the reverse strand, counting down.
ATTGTCTGTGGTCACCCTGCTGTACTTTCTAGGTCTGCATCATGGAGATAAATGTGGCAGTTCTGAACTAGTAAAAGAACAGACTGTAAAATCTCTCTACCTTGATAGCTGTGACACTTCTCAAATCCAGTTTGGAATACTATTTCAGTGAAGTAGGATGTATCTGGACATTAACTCATGATTAAGATAAAGACATGTATTCTGATGGGACCTTCTTGATATGCTGTGTTAGAGTTTTGGAATATAAAAACTCTACAAAATAAAATAATCTGGTCTGGAAGTATGCAAATACTAGGAGATTAACCAGATTATTTCATGGATTTGACTCAGAAGACAGTGTCGTCATCTCAATTTCTTATAAAATAAATAATAACATTTGTTCCCCAATCAAAGCCTTAAATATCAACTACTATGACTCATGAGAAATCTGGGCTACAAATAGTCAAATTTCATTCTGCAAATCACATATAAAAGTTAACTCTCTCCACTCTACCTGACTAGATGAATGAGAACTCAGTATCTCTCCTAGACTTTCGTCCCATTTCTAAACTTTCTTGGTTAAAGGTTGCTTAGATCACAGAGTCTGTCTTACTTAAACATAACTTTACAGTGGGACAGCTATGTACCACAGCATGAGTCCACCAGAACGCCCATTTTCTGCTGTCATCTCTTTATTGCTGTGCTGCGGCCACTGTACTGCCCCTCCCCCCTGTTCTCATCCACTGGGTGTTGGAAAAGGACATCACAAGAAAACTTGAGCCAAACACCTGATGCTACAATATGTTAAACTGTGCTGCTACAGCAGATCCATGTGTTTCCTGAAAGAAGATCATCTCACTGCTTCACATTATTACGAGCAGCCAAGATTATGGAATGTTTAGGCTTCCTAAAGTCAAGCATTTAAATCACAATCATTTAACCATTTTTCACTGAGCATTGCCTGTGTTATTTTGGACTCCTATAATAAAATATAAAAGACTGGGTGGCTTATAAACAATGGAAATTTCTTTCTCATTGTTCTGGAGGTTGGAATATCTGAAATCAAGGTGGCTGCATGTTCTGGTGAGGACCCTCTGCTAGAGTGGAGACTGTCTGCGTCCATCTCTGTCCTCACATGGCATGAACTGGAAAAGGAGCTCTTTGGGGTTTCTTTCATAAGAACACTATCTCAGTCTGTTTTTAATTCTATACCAAAATATCTGAGATGGCGTATTCTATAAGCATAGAAATTTCTTTCTGAAGATTGGAAAGTCCAGTGACAAATTGGCAGCTTCATTTCTGTTCCAAAATGGAGCCTCAATGCTGCACCCTTGGGGGTGGAGGTGGATAATGTGTTCGCACATGATAGAAGACAGTTGAGTGAGAGAAACTCATTGCTTCTTGGAAGCAATGCCATAAGGGCACCTGACCCCATCCACAAGAGAGGAATAATTCTTGAATGATCAAGAATTATTAAAAGCCTTTAGTACTATCACATTAACACCACCAAAATTTAAGACACATTCAAATTGTAGAAGACAGGGATCCTACTCACAAGGGCTCCGTCCACTCCTCCTAATTATCTCTCAAAGCCCCTACATCTTAAAATGACAGTGGGTACTAAGATTTTAACATATAGATTTTGAGGGGACATAAACATTTAGGCTACTGAAAGCATTGGCTATAAGCAAGACTGTGATCCAGCTGTTGAGAATCCATCATGAACAAGAAATAACTGTCCTATTGTCATAGAATTAACTTTATTCCAAGTACGTCGTGTATCTGAAGGTGACTACCTAGGAAAGGCATTCAGCTTTATCCACAGGTTGAGCTGCAATTAATTTCTCATCCCCAATACACAGCATCCTAGGCCCAGGCATTGGTTTAAGGTAATCAGCTTAGCTTGCCCCTTCCAGCACAAGAAGTTTGCCCTAAGAATCTCTGTTGTCTTTTTCTGCTAATAAAACTTCATTAGAGACCAGCCTATCAGGATTCAAATCCTAAATCCATACCCAGAACTTTGGCTTTTAACAAAGTATTTAAGTTTTTTATGCTTCAGTTTCCTCAGCTATAAAATGAAGACAATGATAACACTTACAGAATTCTTATGATGTCACTTTTTCAAAGGAAGATGGAATATTTGATTACTGATTAAATAAAATTAAAATTACAATTTTACATTTCAGTTATGATGTGTGTTTGACACTCTTCTAAATATTCTACATATATTAAATCATTTAATTTTCTAATGTATGGAATTAAAATATCTGATGAGTTAAGCTCATCAAAAGGCAGATTGTCCTGGCCAGTGAACACTGGAAAAGTGGTCAGAGTTATGAAAAGAGAGAAATAATTCCTACTTCTCTGAACAAAAATTGCCACGTGGCTCAGGAAGTGAAGTGGGCTTTAGAAAATTCACTGCTACAACCACAAAGAATTAAATTTTGTCACAATGAAGGAACTTCGAAGTAGACCCTCAATTCCAGCTGAGGATAAAGCTCAGGTCTTCTGAGACACAGAGCAGAGAAAGTAATTGGGCCCTGCTCAGAGACTTACAGAGCCCTGCTCTCACCTACAAAACCATGATGAAGAAATGGACATTGTTATCAACCATTCATTTGTGATCATTTGTTATGCAGCAATTTAAAACTAATATATGCTGTCTTGCATTATACATTCATACAGACAAGCAAAATTCAATATGACAATTCAGTTTTACCTCAGAATTCTTCCAGTGACACAGGAGCATAGCTATCACCTGTCCCAGCTTTCTTTTATTATTTAAATGAAAAATCTAAAGCTTTACAAAATCTGTATGAAAATCCAGGCTGTTGATACAAAATCAATATGAAAATTCAGGCTGTTGAGATTCTATTTTATTCTATCTCATGTCTAATGTAGTGGCTAGAGTTGGAGTCAGGAACTTCCATTTCTCTTTCTCCTCTTTCATAGAATACAAACTCCTTGCCTGTTGAATGTCTACCAGTGATGGAACATATAATTTAGCCAAAGAAAGATGTTCAGTAACATATACAAACAAATCACTGGACTGCCTCGGTGTCTAAAAGTTCATGTGTCCCAGCCACGGAATGAACGGGCAATAGTTAATTTTATATATGAGTTTGTGATTTGGATCCAGGCAGCTAATGGCCCAAGGCCATTTGTAATTTCAATCAAGTGAGACATGAAAAGGTAGGGTGCCTAGAGTTTGCTTTCTGATAGCTGGGCTCCCTAATGAAGACCGATCTTATCCCCAGACCTTGTGTTGTGTTAGACTCATGTGTAGCACACAGCTTGGCGGCTTGGCCGCTTGGCGTGCTGCTCCTTCTCTAAGTCCAGCCGGCGAATTTCTCTGACTCTGCATGGCTCTCATCTCTTTCAAGAGTTTACCTGATTAAGCCATGGATACTCAGAATAACCTCTCCTTTGATTAGCTCAAAGGTGACTAAGGCTTTTAATTACATCTGCACAATTTTTTTCTTGCATGTAACATCATGATGAGACTGATATTCCTGGAAGCAAGGACCTGAGTTTAAATCACAGGGTCAACTATCATGGAGGTGTGTAACTGTCTTAGTTCCTGAGATACAATACCCAACACCAGAGTTCAACAGAGGAAAAGTTTATTTAGGCTCACAGTTTGTAGAGGTTCCACTCCATAGTCAGCTGGCTCCAAGGCAGGAGTGCATGGGAGAAGGATCTGGCAGAGAAGAAACAATTCAAGCAGTGGAGGCCAGAAGCAGAGAGAGAGACCAAGGGAGGAGGAAGGGAGACAGAGTCTTCCAGGCCACATCCCCAGTGACCCACTTTCTCCAACCAGGCTGCACCTTTGAACGTCATACTTAGCTAAAACCTCATCAGTGTACTAACCTACCAGACTGTCACACACCCCTGATCCAGTCACCTCCCAAAAACCCCACCTCTGAGCACATGACCCATGAGAGCACATCTGGAAATAAACCATAATGGTAACCTTTACTGCCTTGGTTTTCTCATTTGTAAAATTGAGATAAAGACAAACTATATCACTGGATCTTGAATATATTAATAAAATGGATATCCTCAAAATAATGTCTGAAATACGGTCCACACTCATAAATGTGAGCCAGGATTTCTTTTGCTTCAGCCACAGAAAACATGATTTGAACAACAAATACTTGGGTGCAATGATATGCCAGGCGCTTCCATTGTGATTTTGGCTTATGAACAGAATCACATATTTTCTTGAAGTTATATTCCATTTTGAATTTAAAAGGAAGCATCACAAGTGCCAGTATTGCTTAATTATTTTTAAAAAGTGCTTAAGCAAAGCAAACTAATGATTTCAGATAACACGCAAAGATTAGTAGATAACTTTATACCAACATTTTGAAACATGCCATTTTCCTAATAAAGAGCATCAGGCCTTGACCTATGTTGTATGACGTGTTGGGAAGATGACACAGAGATGATCAAAATAAAATTGTTTCATGATCAAAGTATGGGCACCAAAATTTTTCTAAAATTAGACTGATATTTCACTTTTTAAAGACACAAATGTCTACCTAAATGGCCTAAATGAATATATGATGGTTTATAGGCTGTTGAAGGTGAAGATGTTCAAAACATTTAACCCCAAAGAAAGAGCAAGCTTTACTATGAAGAGCTACCAGTACCCAGTGGAAAAATATCAGCATCATCTATCAATAAGCAGCAAACACTCTACTAAAATCTGAGCTCACATATGATGGCACCTGATGGGGATTGCGGTGAGACTATGCTGAAAGGTAGAAATTCTATCTAAAAACACACAAACAATGAGGGATAAGGTTGCATGTTACAGAAGGGATTTTGACAAGAATAATTCACCAAAGGCTACTATGAGGGAGTTTATTAAATTTTAAATTTGAACCCTAAATAATAGCTCTAAATAGTTCTCCTGCTGCCTATTCCCCTGAATAGGCTGTTTGACTATTTTCAGATAGATATACTTAATCTCTATCTGCCATACTAAATACCACGAAAGCCAGATGAGATTAAATAATCAGAGTATATCATATACAGAGAACTACAGCTCTCTACTGTAGCTCTACAGTGCATCATTTTTTTCTCTATCACAAGTCACAAGAAAGGGGCGCTGTGCTATTGTTAAAGGAAACAATGCCTGTCTGGCTTCTCCCCTGTCAGTTATCCACTGATGCCCTGAAATTGGCAAGTGTGTTGTCTACACAGAAAGAGTTCATCAGTGACTTACAATTAGGATGAGCTAATTATTGAGTTATTTGCTAATTATTGAGTTATTTGTGAGTCTGTTAAGCTGGATATGTGCACTAATAGGCAGAACACAAAGGCAACATTTCAGTCTTAATTCAACTGCTGCCAAATTTCTAGCTATGACTCAGAGGAACTTCCCTGGGTCAGGAATGTACAGTAGTTAAAGCAGATTGCAGTTGTTAGGGAAATGTTACAAAAGAAGCAAGAAAGACATTCAGATCTTGAGCATCAAAGTATCACATGGCATCCAAACGTTCTTTTATCAAGAATTAGTGGCTTTGTCATAGCCTGTTTTTGTTCGCATTATGCAAATTTTATGATACAAAGGCTATGTGTTTCTAACTTAATGCAAATAGCTTATACTCATATGTTGAAGCTAAACTCAAAAGTAGACATTTCTACTCTTTGTTTGTAGCATACATTTGAAATATACTCTCAGGGCCTGGGATATAGCTCATTGGCACAGTGGCTGCCTGGCAGGTCATGAGTTCAATTCCCAGTCCTCCCCCTACAAAAAAATACTTTTGCCTCTATAACGGTGGTTCTTACAAAAAAACTACTTGTTTTATGACTAATAGGTTCAGTATATAGAAAATCATTCCTGGAGGAAAAAATACAGAACCTTTCCCACTGTCTCAAGGCTCTGAATGATCTCAAAATACCCAAAGGATCGCTGGAGACGTGTGTCTTATCATTCTGACCAAGCAACATCAAAATGAGTTTCATCTCATATCAAAGGGAGTCAACCATGGTACTTAGTTGTTCACATTAGAATTGAAGGTCTGTGTGTCTAGAAACTGTCTTTTTGCTAATAAATATCCATAGAGATTGAAATAGCACCTGTCGGTAGTAAATTCTCAACAAACACTGAATGCACTTTGTACTAGACATTTTACAAGACAATTTACATGTAATTGCTCATTTAATCTTTTCAAGAACTCAGGAAGCACATGCTGGTCTTATTCTTCGTTCTGGGCATGAAGACCAAAGCACAGACCATTTCAGCAATGTGTCTAACATAATGCAGCTGGAAAGAAAGAAAGCCAGAATTTCAACCCAACTGCTCTGCCCTCAGAGTCTTTCCTCTAGGGACTGCATTCTAATTCGATAAATCAGAGAAAAACGATTCCTGCAATACCTTGGGCATTTAAAATAATTCTAGGTGGAATCAGGACCTAAGCTGTTCCATTGTCACTATCAAGTAAAAGAGGCAGGAGTGCATACCAGTTTCCCTCAACAGTATCATCCGAGTTACCTGAATACCCTTACCATAATGCCAGCCTTAGGCGCTACCCTTATTTAATCTTCCTCACCTCTGTGGGGCACATATTTCTGGCCCATTTGACTGTAATTGAAATTCAGGAATTTCACCTTTGCAGCAGATGATGGATTTGGGCTCAAGTCTCTCTGACTTCACAGACTGGGGTCTCAATAGGATTTTTAGTGCAAGTCCCACCTTCACCTTTACCAGCAGAGGAATTTTGAATAAGTCCTTCAGTAGCACTCTAGCTTAAGCCTGGTTATCTCTCCACACTTTAATAACAATAATAATAATAATAATAATAATATTCTGCTATCCAGTTTATTAGCCTTTTTCAAGGTTTACGTAAGAAAAAATGTATAGAAACTCACTGGATTAGGCACTTTAAAAGTTTATGGTTTCTCACATAGTATTCCATAAAATAAAACCAAATCCTATTTAAAAGTTCAGCATTTTAAATCTGCAAATAAAGTAGATTTCTTTCTTAATTTTCTTATTGCAAAAGCGTGGGTAAGTGCAGTAGAGCCAGACTCTGACCACTGTCACAGGCCTCGTTTTTGTCAGCTTGGGCTGCTGTAATGGAATACTATGGACAGCTGCTGCTGCCGGTTCCAGAGGCTTAAAGTCCAAGGTCTGTGTACTGATAGGTGTGGTTCTTGGTGAGGACTCTCTTCCTGACCTGCAGATGGGCACCTCTGTCTTTTGTCTGGCAACGGAGAAATAGGAGGCCACATATCTATCCTTCTTTTTATAAAGACACTAACCCCAGCACGGCCCCGTCCGCATGTAAACCTAGTTCCCTCCCATAGCCCCACTCCCCAGTATCACTATGTGCAGTTGGAGTGACGCATGTAAGTTTGAGGGGAACATATTCCGCTTTTATTGGCGCTATGAGCACAGGCCTAGTTTACCTATTGGATGATCCCACACTCAGACACTTACATATTTTAAAATACTAAGTAAAGACAAAGTATTATCTTTAGTCTCGTATGTAGCACCACTCTACACATATTTAACCAGGCTTCACAATAGCTCCTCGTGGATCAAGGACTCTTCACTACTGCATCCTTCTGGCTCTGTGAAAAACCACAGCTCATACCTCCCCTGCCCAGGAAGCTTTCCCTGATTCACAAAGGTTAAATGAAGTGTCTCTGCTCCATGGTCCCATTACAGTCTGCCATTATCCCTGTGTCGGCCTACTCTAAGACACTGAACATGTCAAATATAGGAAGAAAGAATGTCCTCTCCTAACACACTGAGTTTGAATTGGATGAAATTTAGTATTCCGGAACACAGGAAAGAAAGAAGTTTCAGGACAAATCTCCGGCATATATTCCCCCTGTCTCTACCCAGGTGGCCAGCCAGCGGTGCTGTGATAATGACCTTCCTAGGAGTTTGTGGACTTCCCCTGGGGTTAGACAGTGTATTCGCAAATGGAAATCCGCAGGCAGTGTTTGTTTAACAGCCTGGCTACCTGGAATTTATGGGGAAATCAATGACAGACAAGTACACCTTAGCACATCTTAATGGGATGAAATCTCACTAAAAAGGCTAAATGAACAAAGAGGTAATTTCATTTCCAGGGGAGAAGAGCAAGCTAAGATGGAACACAACCAGCAGAAACTCCTGAGGTGCCGATACTGACTAAATGGGAGATATATTGTTTTCAAACCCACAAAAATCAAGGAGAGAAAAAAATCATTGGAGAAGACCTGCCAATGACCCCATCCTATGCTGAGTCCCTGCCAGAGGCTGAATGTAAAATTCTAGTGAGAGAAAGGGAAAAGACAGAAAGTCATGTTTATGTAAGCTCTTTTCCCTAGGAGCTTTCTGAATACAATGAAGGCAGGAGGGGAAGGCACAAGAAGGAGAAAGAAGCAATACACAGAAATCAGATAATGGACACTTCTGGATCTCTACTTATCAATTCGATTGGCACAGAAAATGTGAAAGCCTGAGGATCCTCGGGGCATGAAGTGAGAGGGAGCACAGGAAGCAGAAGAAATAGGATAAGGCATTGTAGGTTATAAAATATGCATCCTGAGCACTTACATTATTTTATCATCAATGAAGAATTTTAAGAGTCTAAAGTTTAAGAAAATAAAAGTCCCCTTTCTCTTCATATCTCACATTCTAAGCTCCAGAGTTATCACTCTGTACACATTAATGGTTTTCCCCTAAATATTTACAACATTAGAGTTCTCCAGAGCAAGCAATGAAACTAATTGGAACTATATATAGCTACAGTACAGATACAGAGGATGTGGATGTAGAGTACACAGATATATAGATACTTTTAATGGGAATTGGCTGATACGATTATGGAGGCAAGCCCACAATGTGTCATCTGGGGGTGAGCATGGGCTGCTGGGGTGTGTATTCTGGACTCTGAAAGCCTGAGATCTGGTAGCTCTGCTATCCAAGAGCTGCAGAAAATGAATGGCCCAGATCAGAGAGGAAAGAATGAATCCTTCTTCCACCTTTGTGTTCTGTTTGGACCCTAATGGATTAAATGATGCCCACCCACACTGGACTATGGATGGAAATCCTAATCCCTTGCAGAAACATTCTCACAGACACACTCAGAAATATTTTACCTCCCAGGTATTCGTTATCCCAGGAAAGCTGAAAAATACAATTCACCATTGTACCACCTGATTTAAAAATCATATAATCTGTTGACCGTTTCTTGACTTGGCAGTTACAGGCATGGTCTGAATGTTTTCATGTAAGAAACCTAAAGGTCTTGTTCGCTCCTTGTGTTCTGTACCATTCAGCGCTGCATGCTAAAGCTCTGTCGGGACTTCAGAACACTTCCTGTCATGGTTTCAATGTGTTCCTGACAAGTTCATACATTGGAAATTTAATTCTCAGAGAAATACATCAATGGCATTTCAAGGTAGGACCTTCAGGTGTGATCAGGATTATCCACATCAGAAGTATAAGGCCTCCTTTATGGCACTGGTAACTTTATAAGAAGAGGAATGGAAACATGATAAACCCTGTGGCTCTCTCACCATGTGACACCTTCCACCATGTCACGGTGTAGCAGGAATGCCCTCAGGAGAGGCCAGTCCCCTGCACCTGGACTTCCCAGGCTCCACAACACCAAGATAAATATGCCAATTTTCTGCATAAATTTCTCACACCTGGGTATTTTGTTAGAGAAACAGAAAATAGAAAAAGATGTATCTTAATAAGGTCAAAGACATCAAGTACTTTAAGTACTTTTTGCCTTGGGGACATCTCTCTTTGAGCTTGCCACCTGCTACAGAGTGAACTAGATCCCCCTTGGCCAAGAGCAGACCAAGCATTGTAAATTTCTCTTTTTTCTATCTCTCTCTCTACACTAAGGGATCTTCCATCCTGGATATCATACTTTATCATTTATTCTGCTGTCTGCCTGTAGGCACTGAATGCGAGGTCATGTCAAAAAGCTTTTAGAATTCTCTTAGTGCTAGTGTTCTCCATTTCTTGATGATAGGCCTTGGTGTCCTTTGTCTGTATGTTGCTAGGGATGGTGCAGGCCCTTATAATCCGAAAGCCTATGGCCTGCATGTAAAGGAAAGTGTTTGTTGTTGAGTATTGATTGAAAAATGTTTTTAAAAATCTAGGCTCCAATTGCTTCTTTGCAACGTAATCACAGAATTGACATTCTATCTATTGATTTTATTCATTAATGAGACACCAATCAGTAAATACAGCCTACACTCAAGGGGAGGGGATCACACAAGTGCATGAGTGTGAGGGGGGATTCAGTGGTGTCACTTGAGACTGCTGACCAAACCTAAAAACAAGCCAAGAAGACCTCCCTTTATCTGCTTCAGATAAAAGCAAAATTGTTACAATGCAGAAATATCAGGCCTCATTGCTGACACAGAGGATTTTCCTAAGAGTTTCTGAAATTAAGGAGGAATTATATTGGGGAAATTATTTGCTTTTCCTTTTTATGGAAAAAGTCTACAATATTTCTTTTGTTGGGAAATGAAAAGCCCAAAAATGCATACACAGAAATGGTAAAAAAAACCACTGGTTTGTATTACTAGAGCAAAGACCTTTTGTGCCAGAGAAACAATAACAATTACCCTACACTGCTAAGGGTATTAGGGTAAAAAGAAAAACTACTAATACAAAATTTAAGATTAACAATTGGTGTAATCAATCATTCATTTACTTTGCACAAAATATTCATTTGTCCACATATTAAGATGAGTAAGGATAAAAGATCAACTCCCCAAAATTACACAAATCAATGAATCAAAATTACCCCTTGGTTTATCGACAGAGACACTCAGTTGTAAAGTGATTATCACTTATTTCATTTCTCAAAAAAAAAGCCACCAAACTCAGAGAATTAGAACTGGGGTGTTGGAGGCTGTTTCCATGACTATCACATCCAGCAAATAGAAAAATCAGGTAAATCATTCCGTATTTGACACAATCTAGTTGGTTATAATTGAGTTTTCTCACTTTTTGAATCAGTTATTGCAACTACAGCCATAGCAAACTTTCTTTCCCATTGGTCTGTGTGGCAGACTAGTTATCGAACAGTTCCCTGCTCCGAGCACAACATATTTTGAGGCTCTGGATTCAAGTGGATAATTGAACAGCTGTTCTCACCGTTAGCTCTCTGTGTGTGGTTCATAGATGTGCTATATTTTATATTATCTCGCAAAATCTATTGTAAGTTGGCATCGATGCTTTGGTGCAATAGATGAGCTATTTGGAGCTCAGTCAAAGGTAAACAAATGTGGTATTTTCTTTAAGTTTGTTAAAAATTGACTGGGCAGTGTGTCACATACACTGTGCCAAGAGAACAGTTCTCATGATCAAATAACTCAAATCAGAAATAACTGACCAGGGGCTGGGGATATAGCTCAGTGGAATAAGCGCTTGCCTAGCAAGCACAGGGTCCTGAGTTCGATCCCCAGTACCGCAAAAAAAAAAAAAAAAGAAAGAAATAACTGACCAGATCTAGAAGAAGTTGTATGATACAAAGATGCTGGCCATGCTATTAAAGTGAATTTTTCTCATATTTTGATGAAATATCTAATTATATATCGGAATGCTTTCAATCCAGCACCAAAAGACTGGATTATTACAAAATGCATGTTAGGGAAATATAGATGACAGATAGACAGATAGATAGATAGATGAGTTACTCTTAATAATGTCTGTGTTTTTAAAATGAAAGAGCCCTTCAAGCTTCTATTATGTGTCTACCACCATACTAGGCACAATGGGAAAGGTCATAGAAATTACAATTCAAAAGTTCACTGTTAAAACAAAACACAGAGAAAACAATAAAACAAAATTGTGATTCAACTGTATTTTCAGACACACATATTCCTAGACCTACACCTGAGAAGCACAAATCATAGTCTTTTCAGGTAGGTCATCAGCATCTAACACATTCCAGGAACTTAAAAGATGTTTAAAAGATGGCAAACGGACTGAAGAATTTATCAGTAAATTAATAAATACATTTGTAAATGAGCCAAATGCACAACACAGAGTGCTATGGCTGTTAAAGTGTGAGACTTTTATAGACTTGTGACATTAAAGAATTTTTGTAAGATTTGGGGTTTCAAATCTTGGAAAACTAGGAATATTTTAGGTGGACAGGAAGAGGATAAAAATATTAACAGAGTTTTGATGACAAAATGCCCTTTCCTATCCTTCCCAAACAGTTATAAGGTCTTAGTCTTTTTTCACTATTTCATGAGCTTATCCCTTCTTCTTTTTTTTTTTTTTTTTTTTGGTATTAGGAATCAAACTCATGACCCCAGGCTCGCCATGCAAGAGCTTATGCCACTGAACTGTATCCCTGGCCCACTTATCCCTTCTTGATAGTCACACAGAGATGATATCATATATGGGTTAAGAAAAAGGAATCTGAAGTCAGATTGCTTGGCCTTTGTTAAAATCCTGTTTTGTGAGTGTAAGCAATATATTTTTTTTCTTCTATCTCAACTTTGTCATGCGATACTGAGAATAGTAACAGGGTGTGCTCCATGAGTTGTTGTAGATATTAAAAGGCAAAGGATACAAAAGGTCAGAACAGTACTGAGCACAACAAGTGCTGAATGTGTGTCAGCAGCATATATGTACACCTTCTTCAATACTGTAGGATTCACACTGGAAAAGGGAAGAGAAAGCTTGGACCTCCTGCATCCAGGGTGGCAGGTGAGTACTCCTTACTCATGGAAGAGACACAGTCCCTTCAAGGGCAGGGTATGAAAAAACCAGCAGGTCTTCTCTGATCTCCCTTTTGCTTTTTCTTTTCCCAACCAACCGGGCTCAATTGTACAAGAAGTAAATTAAGTAATTATTTTAACATATTCATTATTCAATAAAAACTAGAATAATTACTCTGATCAGAACTGGTGAAAATATATCCTGTCATTAAAATTACGAAAACTACCCTGAGTTTGCACTGGGACTAAGTTCAGTTAGAAATGGCCAATAGAATACAGCTTAACTTTTGCCTTTGCTCTTACTCGGATGAGACATAAAAACTGAAGTACCGGGTTAAGTCAAAATGCAATCTTAGAGAGCATCACATCAAAATAGCAAGAATTAAGTTTCTTCTTGATAAGGAGACTTGTTTTGTAAAGAGTTCCTAACACTTGAATTTGCCCTGACTGAACACCTAATTTTGAATCACCCTCTAATAAAGCTTATCCTATAGCCAAGCAGAAAAATCTTACAAAGTAAGATCTTAGAAAATCCATGTGAATGAGTATGATCAGGCTGCAAACATAAGATACAACAAAATGGTTGGCTTGGACAATAGAAGTATTTCTCAAATTCTGGATGCTAGAAGTACAAGTTATATGTTTTATGAGGTTCCTTTGTTTTGTCCTGAAATCTCAGACAACCAGCAACTCTAGAAGCACTGTTTCCTGCTTTGCAAGTTGGCTTTTTTATCTGAGCAAAGTTTGGAATTACAGCCTCTTCAAATGGTTTTTGGTTAGGAGAGGAGGAAATACAAAGATATCGCATGCACAGATGTTCCCCAGCTTACAAGAACAACCTTGAAGGGCTTAATTGCAATTTGGGCAGAAGCTGCACGCCTTTTATGAGAAAAGTAAGTCCTGTTCTCAAAACAGTTAAAAGAGGTGGAGCCCATTTACGTCTTGGATGAGCCGGCAGCTGGCTGGGTACCTAGAAATGAGATAAATTGTTCAGTTGGCAGTTTTGTAGTCACTGTTATGGACATGTGCCAGCCAATGGTGTACACCATTGGCCAACTTGCCATATTGGAAGAGATCAGTGTCAGAAACTGGAGAATACTTTCCAGTACTGGAGGAAGCATTCTAGGAGGCTGCAATTGAAAATTATAAAATCTGGTCAATTTTTCAGAAAGCTTCATCACTCAAAAACATTATAATAGTCTGCCAAGATTAATTCTGATATGAAAAAAAATTATTTTCTTACAAATATAAGTAGCACCAAATGGAACATCTAGAAAACTGTCTTCATTTAGGTGAGGTCAAAGGAATTGAAATCATGAATTCACCCACCAAAGAATCCTAGAAGTACTTAGCATCCATGAGACAAAATATCCTCCTGTAATGAAGATTATATGGAGAATGAGTATTTGATTTGGCTTGTTTCTTTAGTTTCCTAGATTTTTCTTTTTTGGTACTGGCATCTGTGTAAGTTAGGGTTTCCAGCACTTATTTCTACAAAAATACGAATTAAAAATTAAATGGATATCAAAGATGACTTGTATACTGCTATTTCAACAAGCATTCTATAATCTTACCATCTCATTAAACCAAATAAAATGAAACTGATATTAGCACAATTTAGATCCTTTTCAAATTTTTCCCCATGTGGGGCTGGGGATATAGTTCAGTGGAATAAGTGCTTGCCTAACAAGCGCAGGGTCCTGAGTTCGATCCCCAGTACCGCAAAAAAAAAAAAAAAGTCAAATTTTTCCCCATGAAACTTACATAGTTTTATAAGAAAAATAATTCTAATTCATAAAAATATTATTTCTACTCTTCACTCTACAATAAAATCCCAGTCAGTGATTTTCATGGTGCTATATATTTTGTTGAAACAAGAGGATCAGTTCCTCATCCAACTGAAAGATCTGCCCATCTGAACTTCAAAGTCATAAGCCACTTGGTCCTTATGGACCTCCCTACCCTTTCCCCTTTGGAATTTCAGCACTCATTACAGTTTATTCCATTATTGCGGCAGCATTGTGCATTGTATTTGTCAGGGGCTTGTTTCTTTAGTTTCCTAGGTTTTCCTTTTTTGGTACTGGGAATTGAACTCAGGACCTTGCACCTACCAAGCAGGTGCTTGTGCTGCTGAGCTGTATCTCTGGCCCCTAGTTTCCTAAGTTTTTTTCAACAAGAGGATTAGTGACCAGAGAACTAAACCCAAGAAGCATTATCCACACTTAGACTCAGTTTAGATGATGAGATCCTTGATCAGTAGTCTTAGATTCAGGCCCTGGTGACAAGACTTCGGGGGGATATTTGGAGAAAAAAAGGTAACATATTTTACAAGTGGAAGGATATAGAAAACTTATAGATGGTGATTTTTAAAATATGCCAAATATATTGATTTTCCCAAAGAGAGGAGCCACGCTTGATCTTCTTGGGAGATTTATTCTAAGGAGAGGCAGCAACAATCTAAGAAGCCAATTATCCTGACGCAGCCTATGAAGGCCAACAGAAGGCATTCTGGGGAACAGCCTGCCTGAATGCCCCATCAACAGCAAGAACAATTACCAGGTATATGACCCATCCTAGGAGTCCTGTGACCTTCCGATGTCTGGGATCTACCTACCTCTGCAAGAAAAAAATCCAAGCAAAAATACTGAGGCCTTTTCATATTCCTGACTCAACTCATGAATAAAATGAAGTGATTATGTTAAGTTACTTGGATTTAAGATAATTTTAAGCAAAGAATTAGCAACTGGACCAGCAAATAGAAACTGACCCTGGCTTACTTAAAAAGAAAAATAAACTTACTGGATCAATAAATGTGGCTCATGGTGTCAAATAGAAGGCACAGCATTCTTGGATGTGAAGTCAGAAAATACTAAACTATTTCATCTGATTCCTTCAACTGGAATGAATGATTCAAAAACATTATTTTTTTCCTATGTTCTTTCTTCACACAAGCTGAGGTACCAAGTTTCTGATTGGTCTAACTTTGGCTATTATCAGAAATCTGGACAAGGAGAAGCATAGTATTTTGATTTGCAACACCAGTATCTCAATTACCTACTGCCATTCTAATGTTGTACAGCAAACAGTCATGGGACCTTCCTAGCGTACAGCAATCAGCATTCAGTATCCATGCATTTGGGGTTTGCTCAGGATCTCAGAGGAACCACTGCTAATCTTAGTTAAGAATTCTCACTTTCTAGAGGCAGCTGGAGTTTGCAGGGTTTCCAAGGACCCCTACTTCACACATCTCTCATCTTCCCTCAGGTTAGGCCAGACATTTTCTCATGGAGGAAACAGAAACGTAAGAGAAAGGGGGAAATTTCTCAGCTGTCTTGAGGCCGAACCCTAGAATTGATACACCTGCACCTTCATTCTGGAAACAAAACTCAGATCAAGAATTTGGGGAAATGCTCTCTATTGCCTTTGTGAAAGTAGCTGCTGGGTCATGTACCAAGAGAGGTGGACACAGGAGAAGGTAAAATACTGAAGCCATCGACACAACCCTGCTGTCACCAAGACTGCATCATGTAGGTAGAAGAAATGTATCAATAGGAATCCAAATTGCCAAAAAGGAGATTTAAACTAATACTGGGAAGCCAGTTATAGAAATGAAGCACAGCCTCATACAGAACATGTCACATATGTATATTTAGGTGCACAGTATTTTTAGGAAGAGGTCTAGACTTTTGCTTCAAATACTCTTGTAAGTTGTAGACTTGGAAAATTGCCTTTTATCATCCTTTCTCTAACCGGGGTGACTCTGTATCAGAACTCTGCTATGTGAAAGGTAGTGGCCTGGCAGTGCTTGCAGATGGAAAATAGCATCTGTGGGACATGGTCCTTTCCTTACTCCCACCTTGCAGAGCTTAGGGGAAGGCAGCATATTGGTGAAAGCAAATTATATGGAGAACCCTGTCTTCTCAGGAGTCTAGGAAATGCAGGATTCTTTTGCCTTTCTAATTTCTGTAGTAGGCCAAGATGCACAACCCAAGTAACCATTTTGCTCATTCTCCAAGGGAAGAGGGATGAGGTAGAACTGTATATTCCTTGGGGCAAAAACTATGCAAACTGTGAGGGCAAAGGGAGGATGAAATTCCCAAGAGTGGCTTAGAGCTTTCAGTAGATCCCACGTGGTAACAATACCACCACCTTGCCAAAGAGAGGCAGAACATATGCTTAGGTCCCACTCCATTGTTCAATGACATTAAATATATTCAACCTATTAAAATATTCATACTATTACTAAATACGCTGTTGAAAAATTAATGAAATGATGGATATGAAAGCAATTGTTGCAATAATGGCAAAGCTATTGAGCTGCATGAAGGACCAATTCAAATTTCCTGGAGCAGGCATAAGCCCCGTCTTTTGATTCTCCATGAGTGGTGTAAAGGTTGATAGATTCTGTCAATTTGAGAAGTTCAGAAGCTTAATTAAATCAGCTCAACAATTGTATACCCTGAGATGTAGAAGATCCACCCAATGATGGCTCCTTCATGCTATAAAGGGGAAATGAAGAAAGATAGATCTGTTCTTTGGAGGAGTCTTCCTGGCTTCCAGGGCTGATTCTTCAGTTTCTGCCTCATATTCTTCAGCCTTCCGGTGTAAACTCTTCAGCCTTCCATTGCAGACCCATCAGTCTCCTGATACGGATTTGCATGGAACACTGCAGTGCACTCCGGACCTTGGACTAAAGCCTTCACCCCCCAAGCATGTAGATGCCTTCTGCATGCTTCCTCATCCAGCTCTGTGGGTGGCAGTCATAAACCAATTTTGTAACTTGTTATACATTTGGATATCTTGTGTTATAACTGTTTCTCTAGTAAAACACTGACTCAAAGGCATTCCCAACACCTTTACTTTCCCCAAAGTAGATATTAATCCATGTTTATAGGCTGTACCAACCAGAAAACGTACATAAACAAAGAGAGGAAAGGAAAGAAAGAACTCCTTTTACAAAAATTCATGACAGAGGAGGCAGCTACTTTGCCTCTGTGGAGAGCAAGATGCTGTTAACTAAAGGAAAATTTCTAAGCATTCAACAGTCTTTCCAGGGATGAACTGTAAAGAAACAGGATATCATTGGCTTTGCAGATTAATTCCCTATTCAAAAACTTAGGCTTTTTGCTCCATGTCAATAGATTTACTTATTTCATACATTGTTGAATCTCCTTCAAAATATGATAACCATAGCACTCTTGGAATTGACAGGGCAGGCATATTGTCAGTGGGTTCATTTGCCATTTAAGAATGGTTATTTGCACCAAAGAATCCTATGAATGGTAGCAGTTTATCTCATTTTTTTCGAGAATCAGACAATGTATCCAACACAGGGTAGTGAAAACCTGAGCCAAATGTTTCCTGAATCCCTACTACATCAAGCACTATGGTGGGTACTGTACATAAACTACTCTTGTCAATGGGCCTGAGACAGAGCCACGCTATCACCATTAGAGTTGCCGCACTTCCTTTCTCATCTACAATGTTCTTACCTCTCAAAATGTAAAGCTCCTAAACCATTTGATAGTTTATTGAGATAATATGTGCAAAAGTAAAATGTGATAGGAGTAAAAGCAAGTCAAAAGGTCACATACACTGAGAAATGTCTAATTATTGAAATTATGTCTTTTGAAGTTATAAGAAAAAATATTTTAAAATCTCGATCTGAATATTCAAAAATGACTTGCATTTTCAGAGTGTCAGCATAAAGAAGTAGCGATGGTATATCAGATCACAAAGGGGCAGATTAATATGGAAAGAATAGAATCAAGAATTGGAAACATTTCTAGAATTTATACTTGAAGTCAGTCCAACACTCATCCTACACGTGTCCTTCTAAATTAACATGAGTTTCTAACAGTGTCTCTAAGTGCAAAGGATTACATAGTAACTTTAGTGAAAATTTTTTACTTTGCTTAAACCCATAAAGACTCATATCAAATAGATAAAATATCTCCACAGAAAGAAAATTAAATTATGGGCATTATAAACCTCAGACTTGGAGACAGCAAAATCAAATCTAGCTTGTCTACAAAAATTACAAATTATGGAGTTGAATTTAGAATAACTGAAGTTTTGTATTTAGCGTCTCCTTTAGAAACAAATCCAACAGTTACTCACAAGAAATGATTTTGCAAAATATGATTTGTCAAGCTCTGAATGACAGGCTCCATATTGATCACATCCAACAAATCTTCCTCAGTTATGATGTTTACAGAGAAAATAACATTACTGCATTGCCCAAGGTAGGTGGTGCTATTTTAGATGCAAAAGCAGTGACTTTAAATTGGAAGACAGACAACGATGCTTACTTATCTCCGCTTTAGTAACAAATGCTGATGAGCAAACAAATGGTTATTTTTCAGCAAGAATTTTCATGCATAGCCCAGACCAGAAAGGAAAGTTGAGCTTGACAATGAGTGTTACTCATCAGTTGCTACTCTCCTCTCTTTTATTCACAATATCATATATAATCTGTCCTCCCCTCTCCTTTCTGTCTTTATCTCCAGCCATGTTTCTTTACACAACACAGGCATCTTCCGTGACTCTGAATGAAAGCGCCTGTCTCCTGTAATCATCACAAGACTACCACCTAAATCAATTAGAGAGACATTCAGTTGTAATTATTTATTAGAATGTAAATCTAGATGAGGAAAAATTTCCAAATGTCCTTCATGCGCTCTTCTCAGCCTTGTATGAACTCCTTGTCTATAAAACTTAGTCTCAGTGTTTCAAGGTTTCTGTCCAAGTCTAGAGTGCTCAATCTTCGTATCTCAAGTTTGTATCTTTCACTCAATTTTTATACTCACTCAGTTTAAGAATAAGTCTCCCTGTCTGACTTAATCTCAGTGTGCCTCTTAGATGCTATCTTTCATCCTTCCCTGCTCTCCATAATTTGTGTCCTGAGAGCAGGTCAAATTCCCACTTCCATGAGCAAGTTTAGCTCTTATAATACCTGCGTTTACAAAATATCCTGAACCCTTATTTCTTGAATTGAGATAAGAATAAGAATGAAGTAGCAATGAACAAACAATTTAAAAATAATATTATCAATACAGAGCTAAATCCTATCTGTGTTATGGAATAGTTGGGGGACATCTAATGACCTACTTCATATGAAGATACATGGAGACAGAATGATATGCCCTTCATCCATGTCTTTTATGTAAAGACTATTCCTAAAATCACTGGGATGATATTTTGAACTCTCTGAGATGAAAGAAAAAAGTAGATAAAGCATGAGAAATCACTAACATAGAAATATTTGTTATCTGCAAGGCATAGGAACTTGGGATGGAGGAAAAATGGTAAGAGCTTTCTTTGGAATCCAGTTCAGAGTAAAGAGACACACAAAGGGGCAAAAGCGCTTTCACATCGAATCCTTGTACTAGTAGCACCTAGGCCAAAATAGAGGTAAGAACCACTAGGATTTTCCATCCCTCTCAAGGAGCAAATCCTGTTGAATATGGGACTCAAACCATGTTATGGAACATTTAAGGCAATCTCGAAGGAGAAAGCATAGATGAATTCTATCACAAAGATGGCAAATAGACTGACTTCCCCACTCCCCTCAGCTATTTCAGACTAAAGTTAATAAACATGGCATCTTATCTCAGAAGAGAAGCTTCAAGGGTCAGATAAGGAAAAAAGAAATCGAGATTTGCTCTCACTACTTATCAGAGAAAAAAGAAGCAGGAAGGAATTTCCTCAGCGCAAGCAGAGATGGGGAGTATAACGGTTGATACATTGTATCAACTTGAGAAATTTAGAAGTTGCACTAAGTAACTCGGCAGTTCTACCTCCGAGGGTGTAGAGGACGTGACCTAGGGCAGCTGTTCAAGCTGCAGGATGTTGTAATGATTGATTCATTGTGCCAGCTTGAAAAGTTTAGAAATTTAAGTGACTCAGCCGGGGGCCAGGGTCTTCACTTTGTAAACATCCTGAGCCTATGCGATGGTGTGAATGCTACACCTGCCCTGGGGTGGGTAACCTGCACATAATGTAAAGGAGTAAAAGAGACTTGCTCTTCCCTCCTTTGTTCTTGTTGCTTTTGCTGTCTTCTGCCACATTAAGCTGTTGCCCCTCACCATGACTCCCTGCCTTGGAGCCGGCTAATTACAGACTGAAATCTTCACAAACTACAACCTAAATAACCATTTCCTCCTTTAACTTGGGTGTTGGGTATTTTGTCATAGCAAAAGAGAGAAAATTAACCAACACAGGGAGGAAGGAAGGGCAGAGGGAAAGAAACAGCAAGAGGAAAGAAGAAAAAGGCAAGGATCATGAAAGGGAAATGAAGAGATGAGAAGGAGAGACTGAGGAGTGAAAACAATCACAAAGGGACACTGACAGTGAAGCACACATTAAAGACAGAAGTCCAAACCCTTTTGACAAGGAAACTTTAGAAGTCTGTGCACCTATTTTTAGAGTAATATTTTTAAATGTATAAAGTTATATACATAAGATTGCAAGGGAAGCCAATAATATTGAAGTGTAATTTTAGAATATTATAATAGCAAATTTATAACGCAAGATTATGTTTCTTATTCTACAAGAAAAAGTATACAGTGGTAGGTCTATTATCATTTCTAAATCATAAAGAGCATAAATAGTATTTCATCACCTCAGAAAAAATTAAATACAATGTGAAAATCTGTAATTTCTATTGATGACAAATTCACAGGTACTGCTAATAGTATTGAGGACGTTGCTTAGAGTTCACACATGAATCCCTTGCAGAAATACATGGAACCCATCGTCAAAGTCCCAGTTTAAAAAACAATGTGTAGAATAAAAGAAAATATTTTCACATATGGAGACAATGCAAATGGAAATTTTTGCTCAAAGAGTTTCTTTTATATTACTATACCCATAAAAATGTCTAACGTTCAAAAACTTAACTCTTCATTAAAAGAGAATACAGTTTTTCTGTTAACCATGGTGCTGTTCAGTTTCTCTGGGGATGCAAATACGAAATGGAGTCTCACAAAAGATTGGTTCCCTTCCCTTTGCATTCCTTGAACACAGTGAGACCTCTGAACCAGCCAATATTCTCCTAAAATCTATGTCCCCAATCACAGGGGATGAAAATGTGAGAATTGAAATGCTACCATCTTCAGAGCTTACAATAGAACATAAGGTTTTATCAATTTCAGAGAGCTGTGGACGCTCAATTTCTAAATGCTGATATTTTAGCATTTGGAAGAAGTAAATTTTTAAAAGATTCATCTTTTTCTGAACAGAAAACTATGTTTATATTTTTAATGTGAATTACTTACTTCCAAAGACACCTTAAAAATGCTGACAAGAGATTCTAGAAACACTTAATTCTAAGGCTGAGGCAGTTCTAGTGCTCATTAAAATAATGGTAGGAAGAGAGAGGAGGGAAGGACTGCTTTCTCGTATCTTGAATTATGCCCAAGCCTTTCAGAGTTAAAGGAATAAGGGATAAACTCAGGCGCTTAAGGATAATTCTCAATTTGGCAAGGAAATTACCTTGAGAAGGGAGACAGTAGCCAGCATGTATTATACATTTATGAAAGTAGTTACATCATTGTGGTTTGAGGGATGATTTTAAAGCTTAGCAAAATGTAAAATGAATTTTTAAATTTTTGCCCCAAGTTCCTCTTCAAATCACGATTTTATCACTTTTTTAGAAAATCTATGTTTTTCTTTTACAGGAACTGTGTCACTACTCTTTCTCAATATTTGTTCGTTATTCACGCAAATTCATATCCTACCAGGTACTTATCAAGTCTCGCTCATGTTTCAGACACTGTGCAAGAACCTGGGAATACAAAGTGGAAAGAAGATGGGCTTTTCTGTCAGTGAGCTCAAGAGAAAAGATAGTATGCACCAAAGTAATTGCAACAGTGTACAGCACTGCTGTGACCGAAATACTGAGTGTAGAGGCATGAGCAGCTGCCCATGGAATGACTGTGAGGTGTTACTTGAAGAGTTCATGAAATTGTTTCCAATGGAAGAGAACATCAGGATAAAACATGACTGACCAGGACAAAGATTAGAGAGGAGTCCAGGCCAAGTTCAAAAAGGCATGACATTGTAGCGTGCTGGGGTGCTGAGCAACAAGAGCAGCCAAGGATAGGCCTCTTGAGTTGGAGAGGGGTGAGATTCTGGAGCCATGTGCAAAGAGCTGAGATGTTCTTACTAAAAACGTTATGCATGAAAAAATTCCATCCTTGGATTCATGGGCAACAGCCAACCATGCAGTCATTCTGCTAGACCACTAACCACCAACTTCAGAGAAGAGTTAAAGCAACAGTGAATGCGGAACTGACCAAGAGTCATGTGCTGCCCAAGATGGCACGATTGTTAAGAGCTGTGCTCTCCATTCTGAATAAGACAAGTTCAGATCCTGGCTCTGCCTGACCCTTGCTTTTTTTCATGAGTAAAATTAAGGTGGTAATAGTACCAACCGCATAAGAAACCTTGAAAGGAAACTTGTAGTTTGGGGGATGATTTTAAAGCTTAGAAAAATGTAAAATGAATTTTGAAAGGCCTAAATTAAAAATGCAGATTAAAGTGCCTGGCAGAGAGTAAGCACTCAATAAACATTATTATAGTTTTTTTCATCTGTGAAGAAAGCACAAATCACTCAAGGAAAATTAGAATACAAAAAAGTTACACTACAAGCTCATATGTTAGTCATAATACTGGTAAGATTGTGTTTTTGAAGCTTTCAATAAAGAAAATCTAAAATAACATTGGAAAATGCACACACAAGCACACACATGCACAAAACAGTAAATGAGCCTGAGTGTGAACTGTCTTAACATAGTGCTTGTTTGCATACATTTTTTCACATTTAGCCTAGCATTTCTTTAGGTATCTTTCTCAGTAATCTTGTTAAGACAAAACCAAAACTAAGAGTTATAATAGATTAAATCTTTTAAATATTTAGTAGTTTCAGTTCATCGGGTTCACTCTAGCTTGTTACTGACACCACTTCACTTTCTTCACCTCATCTAAAACTTAAAGAAATGCATTACTCAAAGTAATTTCATTACTGGAAAAGTACTCATTAGAATGTTTGTGAGCTCTTGGAGCTTTATATAAATTACACTTTGTTGAAAAACTTTCAGAGCTAAAGCTCTTCGAATTCAGAATAGTAAATACTGCAAACCTGTTCCTCACCTTTACTAAATCCTGTTCCCCACCTTTACTAAATGCTAGATGCTGAAAGACAGCACTGTCTCTCCCCAAATCAAAAGGACAGAGTTTCACTGAGTTGGGAGAATCTTGGGCGGTGCAGGGGTAGTCATATCCTGTCATGGTTGGCCAGCATTCAGGCTTAGAATTAGGGGCTGGTTATGATCCCAAGCTCCACAATCTCTGACCCAAGTTTAATTCCTTAAGGAAAAGGGTGCTGCTATTTTCCTCACAGGAATGCGGTCAGGCTTTACTATAACACTGTCTGGAAACACTTATCACAAAGCCTGACACAAGTGCTATCCAGTGTTTCTAGTACAGCGTTGCTGGTGCAGTACTAGCAGCTGCAGCGTCGGTGCTGTGGCAGTACAACAGTGGCAGCAGTATAGAAATGGAAGAAATGCAGGCTACAGTAGAAATTGTACTGGCAGCAGGGGTGGCAGCCACAGCTATTGTACTAGCACTGCTGGTATTGGAAATAATGATATTGCTAAGACAATGATTAATAACATTAATCCCATGAAACCCCACCTCTCTGGGAGGCTCAGGGAAGAGGGTCAAAAGATAGAGTACAATATAGCAACCCTAGAAAGAAAGAACATCAACGCCTTAGCCAATTTAATTTTACTTCCTATTTCTCTTTTCAGTAGCAAAATTCCTCCTAAGACTTCCACCATTCTGCTCCTTTGCCCCCTGCCGTTTGTATAATATAGTTCAGCTTGTTCTAGGGATGAATCATTTATCCCATTTTTCCATCCATTGTAAACTCAGAGCATAAGCAAAATCACATGCCAAGTTCTGCCAGTTTGGGCCAGAGGCTCACCGAGACAGGACAGAGTAGGAGGAAATCCACTGAAAGCTAGATGTCCTCCAGTCATACTAAGATATTCCTGAGAAAGCAAAGCTCCTAATCCTGTCAAGGAAAAGAAGAAAACACCAAGCCCAGGACAGAGGAGAACCTGAGTGAATTCAGGTCAGTTGCTGGGGACATTTCAGCTGCGTTCTGCTGACTGGTTTATACCTGTAGCAGCTCTTCTGACTAAGCAATGAGGTGACATTTCTCTACTGTGTTTGAACACATTGGTGGTTCCATCCTTCAAACTCCATTCCTTTGTCTCCCATGACATTCCTGCCTTAGTTCTCCAGCTCGTAGCCTCACACTCTTTCTTCTCCACCTTTGTTGTGATTCTTCTCCTTTTGCCCATTCTCTTTGTGTTGCAGTCCCCAAGTAACGTTACAATCTGCTCTTCTCATCAACCTTCTCTTGATACCATTCATTTCATGGTCTTAAATCCCTATTACAGAAGATTCCTATACCTCAATCTTCAGCCCAGAGTTTTATTATAACTCTAGCAGAAGCACATTCCCAGGTCCACACTGGACAAGTCTGATTTGAGGTAGATGGTTTATTGTCAAGTAAACATGTAATCACGTATCACGGTTATCTTTCCTCTCTCCTTTAAACTACTACAACTACTATATTTGGGGAAGTGATAGAGCTTGAGCCATCTTTTTATTTTATCAGCCACTAGGCCACATTAAACCTCCTCATGGGGGCTCAGTAATAGTGAGTCAATAAACATGTGAAAAACAAACCAATAGAAACAGGAGGTTGACAGAGAATAAGATGGGGGGGGGAAGAACAAGATGTTGATTAAAGACAAGGGTTTTAGAGGTCAACCCATTCGGACAGGAAGGTAATATGGATGAAAAATTGCTAGAAGGGAATTAGGCTTCGTAATTATCATGGCTGTAGCATTGTATTTGATGAGAAATTCCTTTTCCGCTTTTGTCTTCAGAGGAATTGCACTGGTCCTGATAAAAAAGTTTCAGAGTTAGGCTGAAGAGGCAGGTCTGTTTTCTCCCACTGCCTGGGAAGAGCACAGCCTTGCTCCCGCAGCACTGTCCTGTTGGCCTCATGAAGAGCCTGGCACATCCTGCTGGTCACGGAAACCTTCAGGTTTCAGATCAAAACCAGCAACTGTGCAGTCTGCTCACCTCCCAAGAAACTGAGGAGCAAACTTCGGGGTAGAGGAGACATTTACCGTGCAAGTGATCTGAGTGCTTTTTGGGAAGGAGTTTTCACTTTTTAAAATCTTTTCGTTTCTTGTGAAAGAATTTTCTTTTCAAAATTATTTCCTGACAGACTGACTGAATTTTTTTTTTAAATCTTATCTGGTCTAACAAATAGTTTAGAAGGATTTAATAAATTTTTTTACATCTGATAAATCAAATGACTATTCTTCCGAGATCAATCCAATATATTCTGTTTTCAGATAAGATTTAAACACTATATCATGGCTTATGAGGAAAAGGGAGGAAATGCACATATCCCACCTTAGTTTGCTTCTCCGTCCCAGAACCCTGCGAGCAACAATGCACACAGGCTGAGAGGTTTCCATGAACTTAGATCCATCTAGTGAGTATAAACCAGGGACTATTCAGTACATTATCCCAGAGAAGCATACAACTCGTAACACTGGGAAACTTGAGAATTTTGGAAAGAGTAAAATAATCTCCATGGCTAGAATAAAATCGTGACTGGCTAAAACTTTTCAAATATTTTGAATATGTTAATGTTAATGGTAGTAATAATATCTAATTCTAGAGAGTTTGTTTTTTGAAATGTAGATTGTTTTTATCTGTATATTTCATTTTAAGGACTAATTTTTGAAAACATATTATGGAAACTTGAAACATAAATGTTTATGTTAAGAAATATTAAAAGATACCAATATATTTCCCTACCCGCCAATAAAATCTCTTCTCTGATGATTTGGAATTAAAATTAGTATGGACTAAAGAGAAAGAGCATATAATAAACACGTCCGTGGGAATATGAAAGAAGCTAAAATTTTATAAGTGAAATAAAACATAAAAGCTATATACAAATTACTTATACTCCTTATTTATTGGGTACCCTCTCTCCAAGCTATAATGTTTCTTAGCTTCCACTTTATTATCCACACATTGGCCACAGTTTTATATTTTCCCCTAAATTTGAAATGTGAGTATAAATATTTTCCTGATTAAACTTTTCCATTCCCTCCTAACAGTAAAACTGCACAACCTCCTTGGACCAACTACTTCTCTCTGAAAACTCCAGCCCCTGACTCTGGGCTCCTGTTTTTCCAACTACTTGCAAATCTCATGAAGAATATTCTCCAAAATTGTCAGATTCAGGAAACAGAAAATCTGCAGAATGCTCAGATATGAATAACTAATAAACACTGAATATCTTTTCAGTGAAAGTGTGTCCAGTGAAATATTTGGGACACACTTCAATCAAGACCTTAACTACTGCTGAGGTAAAATGTAAATTTAACTGGGCGTCTTGCGAAGTCTGACAGGTTTACCCATTTCAACACCACCTCCCATTCTTTAGGACTCATTTTAGCTAAACACATCTTCCTTCTTTCCCATCCCCCCAAGTCTGGGTTAAATGGCTTCCCTGCTTGGCTTACCCAGCCTACTATGTTTATTTCTGTTGTAGAATTTACTATATTATTTTCAGTCACCTGTTTATTTCTCCACACTACTAGATCACAAATTCTTAAGTTTAGAGCTTTGTGTCATTCATCATTGTGTACTCCAAGCTTAAAGAAGTTGCTCACAAAATCCCCATTCAATACTTGTTAAATAAGTGAACAGAAATCTGTTGCTCACACACTTTCATAACTCAGAAAATTATCCTTTTCTATAATGTGTATGTAAAAAGTGGATTTCTGTCCCTAAATCATCTAAGGGATCTTTTGAAGACTCCATCAGCACACAAAATTCTCCCAATCGGAATTCTCCAGTAGCTTGTCATCATAATTAGAATAAAATCATAAAACCTTTACATGTCTTGCAAGTCCCGGGGTGACCTCATACCCATCAATAGCCTCTCTCCTCCTCCTTCTTACTCACAGGAAGCCTGGGCATTCTTGGCATCATCATCCCTATCAAAGCGCTGCCACTGGGCTTTGCACTTGCTCTTACCGCAGCCAGAATTCTCTTCCTACTACTGAGAGTTACCTGCTGCTGCACTGCCTTCAGGCTAGATCATCTCCTCCTGGGGAAAGCCTTCGGGGCTGGGGATATAGCTCAGTGGAATAAGCGCCTGTCTAGCAAGCGCAGGGTCCTGAGTTCGATCCCCAGTACCGCAAAAAAAAAAAAAAGAAAAAAAAGAAAGCCTTCCAGGGTACTGTCTGCAAAGTAGCACCCTTGTCACAGTCCATATCCATGCTCCAATTCAATGCATGTTTCAATGTACTCATCACTATTTGATTTTATTACATATTTAGATTTTTGCTTTGTTTTGTGCAGGAGAATATGAATTCTATGAAAGCAGGGAGTTTCTCTTCTTTTTTGTATCCTCAGAACCTAGAAAAAAGGCCTCCAATGTATGGATGCCCAATGAATATCTGTGGGGGAAAGGAGGAACGCAATGAGGGAGGGAGGGAAAAAGAAGAAAGGGAGGGAGAGAGGGTGGGAGGGGTGAGGGAGGAGAGGAGAGGGAAGGAAGGGGAGGAGTGAGGAGGGGAGAGCAGGTGGGAGGGGCAGGGCTGGGAGAAAAGGGGAGGAAAGAGAAAAATACTTTTACCACGTAAGCGCTGGAACCTGAAATTCTTTCTCAATGTGAAAAGTTTTTCTTCCAATGTAAAATGTATACACATATGCACACATACATGCGTATACTTGTTTATAGTTTTTTAAATTAAAAATTGATGGATGGTTAAGGATAAAGCTCAGTAGTAGCATACTTGCCCAGCATGCATTAGGCCCCAGCTTCTATCTCCAGCAGAGCAATGGGTTGGCGTTGGCACTCCACCCCGTGGAGATGAGACTGCAAGGGGCCCATGCAGCCTTAGGCTGTCTCCACGGGAGCCATAGCATCCCTTCCCTGTCATGTGACAAGTGGTGTGATAGTATAGTGCTGCCAAAAGTAGCAGGAAGCAGTGTGACAGAATAGAAGTGTGCCAATAGGGGTGCAACAGAGGAGGTTGTGCAAGGACCAGGAAGAGCCACCAGTATAGGGACTGGGAAAAACCCTGGGGTATCTCTGTCTGATGACATCTCAGCAACTAGGAGAGGGACACCGAGAAAATCAGCGAAAGGAGATGTGGGCAGGCCACTGAGGAATATACAGGAAGTTGCTGGATAAAGACTCTTGCCTCAGCCGCCATATTCAGAGGCCAAGATCAGCCTCACATCCAGCACTTACGCTATTGCACACTTGGTGGGGTTACCCAGTACAGCTCAGGGCTATAACTTGGATATTAACACAGAACTGTGGACACCAGAAAAATTCTTCATTTGTTTCTTTTTTTCATCCTCCTTTTTCTAAAATCTGGTTGTTTTGTTTTGTTTTATTGTTGTTTTTGATTTTGTTTTATTGGTTACTTAGGTTTTTACTTTTATTAAGTACTGTTCATCTTCTTTTGCTCTTTTTACAAATGTCCTTCTTGATTTTTTTTGTTACTTTCATATCAGTGAACATTGTCTCTAGTCTTTCTCATTCACTTTGATATTCTTTTGCTTTCTCCTTTATTCTTCCTCTCCTGTTCTCTGGTCCAGTTTCCCAAAGCTTGAAAAATCATCCTTTATCCTCCATCTTTGTTTCTATGATATTTCTTTTCATTTATCTCAATGTTTAATCTCCTACCATTCTCAAATCCCTCCTCCCCACACTCATGGGGTAAAATCACCCTACTAAGAGGGAAACTCATTGCATACAAGTTCTCGGTTTATGTAGCATTTTGTTATATAATGTAGATCTTGTTCCTATGAGTAAAGGTACCACATTAATGGTTACCACAGTTTATCTATTTCTAGGATGTGCTTGATGCTACTGTTATAGATAATTGTACTACTTTAGTCAGAATGTCATATCTCTTGTAATCAGTTTTCATCCCTTGTATGACAACACTAATTATCCGGGGTTATAACTATCACCATACTCCAATCTCATTTGGTTCTGACCAAATAGGTAGCTACTTATAACCCCTAATAAATTGAGAAGAAAAGATCTTAGAACAGACACAAAGATCAAGAACCACGTAGACACAGATGATATCTTTGAGGATAGACATCCCCTCAGAAAGCTTTGAGACTAGTGATAAAGCTATCTACCATAGGAAATACACAGTCATCGATGCAGAAAACAAAACAAAATTTAAAAATACAAAATGAAAAGACACAGATGCAAAATGCAGCCCCAGTCTTCCATCAAGTCTTATAACCAATGAATCAAAGGGGAGATTAAAGAAGAAATTAAACAGTATCTAGAATTAAATTATAATGCAGATACAACATATCAGAACCTATGAGTCACAATGAAAGCAGTCATAAGAGGGAAATTTATAGTAGTGAGCTCTTATGTCAGGAAAACAGAACAAGCTCAAATAAACAATATAATATTGAACCTCACACTTATAGAAAAAGAACAAGCCAAGCCAAAAGCTCATACAAGGAAGAAATCATACAGAGCAGAGCAGAAAGTAATTCAATTGAGACCAGAAAAATAATACAAAAAAATCAATGAACTGAAGAGTTGACTCTTTGAAAGATTAAATAAAATTGATAAACTCTCAGCCAATCTTACCAAAAGTGGAAATAAAGATTAAAATTTATGCAGTTATGAATGAATATGATAAAATCACAATCGATCATGCAGAAATCCATAAGGTCATCAACACCTGCTTGGAGAACTTTTATTCTGATAAGATGGAAAGCAAAAGAAATGGATAAATTCCTACATACATATGAGTTACCAAAGCTGAATCAATTAGATATAAAAATTCTAAATAATCTAATCTCAGTCCAGGAAATTGAAGATGTAACTGAAAACTTACCAATGAAGGAAAGTGTAGGTCCTGATGGATTCACTGATGAATTCTACAAGAAATTTAAACAAAATTTAATGCCATTACTCCTCAAACTCTCTAATGAAATTGAAAGGGAAACAACACTCCCAAAGTTATTCCCAGAAGCAAGTGTCACCCTGATACTAAAACCAGAGAAGGAGCAAACCAAATAAGAGAATTATAGGCCAATATCCCTAGTGAAAATAGATGCAAAAATCCTTAATGAGATACTGGCAAACAAAATGTAGCAAAGCATCACAAAGATCATAAACCATGACCAAGCAGGATTGATCCCAGGAATGCAGGGGTGATTTAACACACATGAATCAATAAATATAATACAACATATTAACAGAGCCAAAGACAAAAATCACATGGTCACCTCAATAGATGCAGGAAATGCATTTGATGAAGTCTAACACCAATTGATGATTAAAAACTCTACAAAAAATAGGAATAGATGGTCTTCATCTTGATATGATAAAAGTCATATATGACAAACCAACAGTAATATCATACTAAATGAGCAAAAATGAAAGCTTTTCCTGTAAAATCAGGAATAAGACAAAGATATCCACTGTCACCACACCTATACAATATCATTCTGGAAACCTTAGCGAGATCAATGAGACAAGAGAAAAAACTAAAAGGAATAAAGATAGGAAAGAAAGAAGTTAAATGATCATTACTCATGGATGACATAGTACTCTACATGGAAGACCCCATAAATTCCACCAATAGACTCCTACATATACTAACCAAATTCTGCCACATAGCTGGATACAAAATCAACATTCAGAAATCAACAGCCTTCCTGTACACAAATAATGAACTCACTGAGATAGAAATTAGAGAAACAACACCTTTCACAATAGTATCCAAAAACATAAAACACACAGAAATCAATCTAACAAAGGAAGTAAATGATCTTTACATTGAAAACTATAATACTTTGAAAAAGATAAAAGAATACTGCATGAAATGGAAAGATACCCTTCGCTTTTGAGTGAGAAGAACCAACAAAGTGAAAATGGCCATACTTCCAAAATTTTCATACAGACTTAATCCAGTTGCAATCAAAATACCAATACAATACTACACAGAAACAAAGAAAACATACCTAAAATTCATTTAAAACCAGAAGAGACCTAGTATAACAAAAACTATTCTGGGGAACAAAAGCAAGGGAGGGGGCACCACAATCTCTGACTTAACATTATATTACAGAGTTACTGTGCTGAAACCAAAGTGATACTGGCAAAAAATGACCTGAGGATCCATGGAGCGGATTAGAAGATGCAGAAACTCCTCCAAATATTCAGCTCCTTATCTTCCTCACTGGAAGAAAGACAACCTCTTTAACAAATGGTGCTGGAAAAAATGGCTTTGCACATGCTGAAGACTAAAACTAGACCCATGTCACCATGGGTTTACTTCACCAAGCATGAAACTAAAGTCAAAATAGATCAAAGATCTAAATATTAAAAGAGAAACACTAAATCTGCAATCTGGAAGAGAGAATAAGCAGAACTCTTGAAGACATGGGTGTAAGTAAAGACTTCATGAATGAAATTCCAATCACACTGGAAATATTACAAAGAATCAACAACAAGGATCTCATCTTATTAAAAAGCTTTTGCACAGCAAACAAAATCACCAACAGAGTAAAAAGGCAATCCAGAGTGGGACAAAATTTTAGCCAGTTGTTCCTCAGACAAAGGACCAGTATCTAGAATATATAAAGAACTCAAAAAATCAGACACCCATAAATCTAAAGAACCAATCCAAAATGGACATCTGAGATGAATATCCACTTCTCAGGTAGAGAAGAACACATGATAAATAAATATATGGAAAAAATGTTCAGTATCACTGGTCATTCAAGAGATGCAAATTAAAACCATGCTGAGATTCCATCTCACTCCAGAAAGAATGACTATTATCAAAAAATCAGCCAATAGCAAATGCTGGTGAGGCTGTGGGAAAAAACGAAGCCTTCTCTACTGTTGGTGGGAGTGTACGCTGGTACAACCACTGCAGAGATCAGTATGGAGATTCTTCAAAAATCTAGGAAAATGGGTCCCATTTGACCATTATTCTTCTTCTTGGTAATTTCTTGAAAGAATTAAAAGGATCATACCAAAACCATACATGAACAACTATGTTTATAGCAATATTGTTTGTAATACTAAGCCTTGGAAGCAATTCAAGTGTCCACCAACTGATGAAAGGATAAAATAGATATGACATTTTTTATGCACTGGAGTACTACTCAACCATAAAAAAAGGTAAACTTGAGAAATTTCTATGTAAATGGATGCACTTTGACACCGTACTCTTAAGCAAAACAAATTGGTCACACATATAAATATCACATTGTCTCTCCGGTATGAGCAACTGAAAGTGTAAATAAGGACCAAAACGTATAACAGATATTATAAATAGGAAGAAATTGTTGAAAGGGAAAGGGAACTTGGGAGGGGACAGGGGGAAAGAAAGGAATGGAAAAGAAAACAAATGAGAAAAGAAGGATAAAATGAACACAAAGTCTTATAAGGGAAAGAGGGACTGAACTGAGGGGAAGGGATTTGGAACAAAAGAGGAATCAAGATATTACATTTACAGGTACAAATTTCCTATGATAAATGTGATCATTATGTGCATCCAAATTGTACCAATAAATTTAAATAAAAAGGAAAGAAGCTAGATCTCTCAGAATGTCTAGTGTTTTCCTTTATTACAAACTTAGTATCAAGTAAATGTTTATATATTTTAAAAGAAAACCAAAAATAATTGTCCTAATATTAAAAAAATTAATTTACCTAACTATATTATAGCTGTCATAACCACTTTCTGAAGAATGCTTTAACTTGAACACCCAGTGTTTTCACTATTTCCATTAAGGGACAGATTCTAAAACCTAGAAAAAAATGCAAAAGTATTTTAAATGAAAACCATCACACTTATTAGTAATACTTGCATTGCTAGAAAATAGCAAATGAACCCAGTAATAAATCCTATTAATGTTGTCAGAAACCAAACTTTTAGCTAACAGATTCAAGTATAAAAATCAAAGTAGTTAAGCATAATACATGTATTGTCACCTTTGATCTGGGAATGTAGCATGATGGGGTTTTTTTTATAAAACAAATAACATTTCCTATCTCTGTCTGCTGAGACAGTGTCAAACAATAACAGGATCGCCCTCAAGCACACAGACTGTGGAGTCCGAACACTCCAAAGAAACTAGAGATTGATAGAGAAATAATCATTGCACTCTCTGGGTATAATCTTGGGTATTTTTTAATGATAGAAAGTTATTAATTAAATGTTGAGCTCTTGACATAAAGACACAATGAACCAACACGTAGGAGTTCCCATAGGTTATAAATGGAACCATTAAAAAGACATGGATAACACCAATATGACTGAAACACAATGAAATGATCTATAAATTCGTCACAACACCAAAAACCAATTAATCTTCTTAGTAGTGAAACAACTTTCTCATTATTTTGAAAATTAATAAATGGTATGATTGTATTTATTCTGCTTTTAATGCATAAAATTTATTTCACAGTGTATTAGTCAGTGTTCTAATGCTGAAACAAAATACCTGACATACACAATTTAAAGGAAGAAAGGTTATTCGACTCTGAGCTTCGTACATTTCTTCTGTCCATGATTTCCTGGCTCCAAGGGATGCATATGATGGCAGAAGAGCGTGACAGAGGAAAGTTGTTCACATCAGGCCGTCAGCACCAGAAAGAACAGAAAGAAGGAGAGTGACGCGGCCCCCAAGGGTCTGCCCCGGCCACTCACCTCCTCTAACTGAGCCCCTCCTCCTAATGGCCGATCTAGTGATGAATTAACCAATGCATCAATCCTTTGCTAAGGTCAGTGTCTTTCGGATCAAACTGCCTTCCAGAAGCTCCACCTCGGAACACATGAGACATGTGGAACATGTTAGATGTAAATCATAATACACTAACTACTAATTAAAGTTCTTTAAGAAGAACTTCAGTTAATGGATACAAAAACAATGTTACAATTATAAAAGTCATCATTTTGTAACCTGTTAGGACAGTAGTTGTCAGAAGCAATCATTGGTAGCTACGGAAACCATTAAGTGAAAGGTGAATGAGGAACTCTATACTAGGGGAATCAGGCCATTGAATCCACGTGCTCTTGTGTTCATTTTCAACTGCTCTTATAAAAAAAAAAAATCCCTCACAGCTAGAAATTTAAGCCAATACAAAATTTACTACCTCATAGTTCTGCAGGTGACTTGTTTCTCTGCTCAACTTCAGAAAGCTAAAATTAAGGTATCAGTCAGTCAGAGCTCTTGTGAATCTAGGGACAATTCCTTGGATCATAATTTCCTTTGGATCTTAATGTGGTCAACACAGCTGTAAAACTACACTTCTGGGGAAGAATGGGAAAAGTGAGTGCATTGATTTTGGATTATAATAAAGAATGATTGATTTTGTTAAGCTAATATTGTGGGAATTTTGTATGATATTGTGGAATTTTTTAAAAATTCTCATTTGGTAGCATGATTTCCGAAGTACTTATGGATAAAACAGTGCCCATGATTTGTTATAAAATAATATAGGAAGAGTAAACAAAATGGTCGGAAGAATTACATAAAACAGGATTGACAAAATCTTAGTAACTACTGGGTGATAGTGATAGGTGCACAGTGTCCTACCATACTGCTTACTTTGGGCCAGGGATGTAGCTCTGTGGCATAAGCACCTGCCTGGCAAGCGCAAGGTCCTGAGTTTGATTCCCAGTAACAAAAAAAAAAAAGTGATGACTATTATTATCTTTTATATGTTTGAGAATTTTCATGATAAAATGTGAAAGAAAGTTCTTTCACCCATATCCTATCATCGTTCAAATTCATACATAACACTATATTTCTACAGAAAACAAGCTAAATCCCTTGGTCCATCCTACATAACATGTCTCACAGATAACCATATTTTGCAATTTCCACTACAATTTTGTAGATCTTCAATTGCTGCAGTACTCACCACTGAACTATTTTCCAGTTACTAGATGGAGGGAATAATCTTTGTGAAACATAAACTACAACACAGTGTTCTATTAAGCCTTCTAATGGATTTTACTGCTCATCAATAAAACCCCCAAGGCTGGGGATATAGCTCAGTGGAATAAGCGCCTGCCTAGCAGGCGCAGGGTCCTGAGTTCGATCCCCAGTACCGCAAAAAAAAAAAAAAAAAAAAAAACTTAAAATAAAACCCCCAAATTTAACAACATCCATAAGGCCCATGTAATAGAGCCAGCTTGTTCTTCTTTATTTTTCATAAGTCATTCCTCATTTCCTAGCTCAATTTTCTCCAACTATCCTAGCCTCCTAGCCTCCAATTCCTTCCTCAAATTTTGTCTTCCTATTTCCTTTAAAAAATATTTCAACTCTTAAAGTTCAGAGTGCTTCTTTCACTGTTTGCTTTAAAGGACCATCCCAAATCCCTCTTTATCTCCTTACTTGTTTGATATTTCATAGCAATCACCACTTTTGTGACATTATTTTTATTATGTGTCTCTTTTACGTGACAGCCATAAGATTCATGCAAATAAAACCAATAATCTGTTTGAAACTCTATCCCTGGTGTGAAAAGAAAAGAGCCTAGTACTTAAGCATTCATTCCTTGAATAAATATAGACTGAATGACACTCAGACCGGAAGTCTTTGATCCCAAGTCCCAGGACTAGGCCATTTTTTTCTTTCATTCTTTAGTCTTTCCATTAATTAATATTAAAGGAACCTAACAATTCCTAGCTGCCCATAAAGCAATGACTACATACAAATTACAATGTTAAACACATATAGTTTTCTAAGTGATCTCAATATTTTCTTAGATGTCTCAAACTGGAAAAAATAATTTGTGGTCTGGGAAATTATCTATACATGGTTTTCTCATAGGTATGTTTTAGAATTCAGCAGAAGCAGGAAGCTACAGAAATTCAAGACTCTTTCTTGGCCAAGCACCCAAACTCCACTTTAATTGGGTAAAGTGTTATAGTAAGACATTTTGAGATTTAATCATTGAGAGAAGCATTGCTTTCTCCCCTTGGCTCATAACCTTAGCCAAACCCCTAAATTACCTTAAAAGATACCAACTTCTCTGTCTGAATTCTCATCTGCATTTCCCTGGGTTGGGATTCTTGTTTTCTATTTTCCCTTTGTATAAACCACCCATTTATTTTTATCTCCAGGCTTGTTATTCAGCTTTTACCTTTTAGCAGAGGCATTTTAAGGTTACCCTGAAATGAAGCTGCACATTGGTAGAGAATCTGGCAGACATGAGATATAAATAACTATATCGCAGGGTTTTTTTAATGTTCTCATTTTTACTTCTCTTCAGACTGAAGAATGTAATTCTCCAGGATATATATTCCAGTAGTACTGCATGTACTTTCATAAATTTAGTGTGGTACACAGCTTGTGATCACTGGAAGTCAAGGATGTTCTTAACAGTAGCCACAGGTCAACACAAATGTAGTTGGAGAAACAGCAGGTTTTCAAAGAAGAAGCAGTGTTTCTACGGGATTGTAAAGTTTACAGAGGACTTTCTATTCTTTTACTTGTCTTGCTTAACAACCTTACAAGGAAAATTATTACCCTCAATTTATATGAAGAAATTAGTTTACAGAGAAGTGACTGAAGCTTTCAGTCGGCTTAGTATTAAAGGAAAAAAAAATTCTGCTGAGCTTCTCCTCATTTTATGTCCCATGCTAGTCTCGCTTCATATCTTTTCAAAGCTATTTTACCCTTCCATTCTCCAGGGACTAGAGGACCATAACTCTGGTCCAAAAAATGGGAGTCCTCCATTCTCCTGCCCAAGCAATTACTTTGAGGATCTGACAGTGGTGGTTCACATAGCAATATGGTTCCACTCTCTGTGATCACAATCTTTGGAGACAAATGAAATTTGAGTTTTTTCTCACAAATTCTCTGAGTCCAGTTTGGACTATGTTATCGATATGAGAAAGTGGACTAAGAGCAGCAGAGGTAGAGAAGTTGAAGTCAGTGAATTTTATTTATTCACAAAAGCAAGCTTTCGCTGGTTTCTGGCTGATAAGACTATGCTCAGTTGC
Organism: Dinomys branickii; assembly: GCA_004027595.1. Taxonomy (NCBI): domain Eukaryota; kingdom Metazoa; phylum Chordata; class Mammalia; order Rodentia; family Dinomyidae; genus Dinomys; species Dinomys branickii. Next base: position 40,440 of record PVLD010004163.1, on the reverse strand, counting down.
AGGTTCCCCAGTAGGACCTTCTTTCCCCTATGCATTTCTATATATCTAAGTACTGTACTCTTAGTCCACCAGTGTTCGAACATCACAAATATAAGCACAAAGTTTTCATCACCCTACTGTTCACTTCTTGAACTTTAACATCACAAACAGCTGGTTTAAAGGCCTGCTCTGTAATTTACCAGGTCTATAATTCTGAACAATTTTTCAACCCAAGACTCAAAAGCCTCTTAACTATGAGGGGAGCAAGAGGATCTACCCTCTGAAGTTATTGTTTGTCAAGCACTTAAGCACTTATAGCATCTCGTACATGCCCAGTAAATTGTAGCATCTGTCATTATTATCAACAACTGAATGAGAAGACTTTAAAAGGGATAAGGGAGTTAAACCTGAATTTTTCAGTGATTCATCTACCAATATATAAAGTAACTCAGTCAAGTGCACAGTTGACATTTAGCAGTGTTACGCAGATTCCCATAACATGGGAGCAGGGGAAGGATCAGTCATTCTGGGTTTGGTGAAAAGCCAATTAAGTACTTCTGATACTAACAATGTCTTGTATTAAAGGCTAGTAACATAATAAGATAATAAGACAAAATTAATGCTTGTTGAGTATCTTCTGGATGTCTGATTTGCCTTAAGCATTTGATAATCAATGTTTCATTTAATTTTCATGAACACTTTCCAAAGAGATAGGCCTTATTATACCTTTTTTATGGATAAGAATATTGAAGTTATAGATATAACACATGAAAACATACTACTAGTAATTAAAGTTAGCATTTAAAGCATCATGTCTGGCCTCAGATTCATGCTATCCCACGCTGGCCTATTTTTTTACAATGAACTAGTATCTCAATCCCAGATGTTTTGAAAGTGCTTAAATCCCCCGCAGATGGAGATGAACATTCCTCCCATGCCATAAACTACGTCGTATGATGTTGGCTGCTGGTTTGTCATAGATGGCTTTTATCAGATTGATGTAAAGACCATCTATTCCTATTTTCTGTAGATATTTTTTATCATGAATGCATGCTGGACTTCCTCAAAAGCTTTTTCTGCATCTAGTAAGATGATTATGTGATTTTTTTCTTTGGATCTGTTGATATGGTCTATTACATTGATTGATTTGCATATATTGAACCATCCCTGAATCATTGGGCTGAATCCTACTTGGTCATGGTGTATTGTCTTCTTGATGACTTGCTGAATTGTGTTTGCTAGTATTTTACTGAGTTCCTTTGCATCTAAGTTCATTAGGGAGATTGGTCTACAGTTCTCTTTTGTGGTTGGGTGTTTCTCTGGTTTTGGTATCAATATAATACTTGCCTCTAGAAATAAATTAGGGAGAATTGCTTCCTTTTCAATTTAATTAAAGAGTTTGAGGGGTGTTGGCATTAAATCTTCTCTGAATGTCTTGTAGAACTCAGCTGTGAATCCATCAGGACCTAGGCTTTTCTTTGTTGGTAGGTTTTGAATCATGTTTTCAATTTCCATAATTAATATTGGGTTATTCAAGACTATCTTTTTTATTGAACTTTGGTAATTCATACTTAAGTAGGAATCTGTCCATTTCCTCTGTGTTTTCTGTCCTGTGAGCGTAAGGATTTTCAAAGTGGGTATTGCTGATCTTCTGAATTTCTATAGGATCTATAGAGATTTCATCTTTTTCATTCCTTATTGCATGAATTTGAGTCTTTCCATTTTTTGATAAGGTGGGTTAGGGGTTTATCTATTTTATTTATTCTTTCAAAGAAACAACTATTTGATTCATTAATTCTTTGTACTGTTTTCTTCTTCTCAATTGCATTTATCTCTGCCCTGATCTTTATAATTTCCTCCCTTCTTTGGGCTTTGAGTTTGACTTTCTCTTCTTTTTCTAAAAGTCTGAGGCGCAGCATTAGGCTATTTATTTGTTCTCATTCTGTTTTCCTGATATGTGAGTTCACCACCTTAAACTTTCTTCTGAGAACTGCTTTCAGTGAATCCCATAGGTTCCACTAAGTTGTATTAACACTTTCATTTGCTTGTAGATATTGTTTAATTTATTCTTTCGTTTCTTCTGTGACCCATTGGTTGTTCAGGAGGCCATTATTTAATTTCCATGTGTTTGTGGAGTTCTTGTGATACCTTTTGTCATTAATTTCCAATTTTATTGTACAATGGTCAGATAGTATATGTGGGATAATTTGAATTCCTTTGCATTTTGTTAAGCTTCTTTTATGGGCTAGTATGTGGTCTATTTTAGAGACCATGTGCAACTGAGAAGATGTTGTGGGGTGAACACTGTAAATGTCTACTAAGCCCATTTGTTCACAAGTTTTGTTCAATTCTGCTATTTCTTTGCCAATTATTTGTCCTGTTGAACTATCTCTTTGTGTCAATGGGACGTTAAAATAAGCAATACAATAGTGTTGTTAGTTATTTCATTTTTCATGTCTATTAAGATTTGTCTTACACAGTTGGGTGCTCCTATGTTTGGTGCATACATATTTATGATTGTTATCTCTTCCTCTTGAATTTTTCTCCTGACAAGTAGTAGTGACCTTTTTTATCTCTTTTGATCATTCTTGATTTGGAGTTTGCATTGCCTGCAAATAGAATAGTTATTCCTGCTTTTTTTCTGGGTTCCTGTCATGTGGAGCATGGTTTTCCATCCTTTGACTTTCAGTCTATAAATTTCTTTTTTAATTAAATATATTTCTTGTACACAGCATGTTATTGGATTTTGTTTCTTGATCCACTCTGCAAGACTGAATTGAGGCCATTTACATTAATGCTTATACCTGAAATGTGTTGGCTTATCCTTGTCATGTTATTTACCTGTTCTTGGTTTCCTTCTTTTACTCTCTGTTTAATTGCTTGCTTTACAAGGTGCTTCCTTTCTATTGTTCTTGAAATTGTGGTCATTTCTATTTCTTTCTAGAATATCTTTTAGTACTCTTAGTAGGGTTGGTTTGGCACTTATGAAGTTCTTCAGTTGGTTCTTTGTTGTGGAAATATTTTATTTCTCCATTAAATTTGAAGGATAGTTTTGCAGGATATATCACTCTGAACTGGAGATTGTTTTGTTTTAGGACCTGGAATACTTCACTTCAACTTTTCTTAATATGACGATTTGTGTTGAGAAATCTGCTGTGATTCTGATGGGCTTTCTTTTATAGGTGATCTGTTTCTTTTCTCTACTAGCTTTTAATATTCTGTTCTTTTGCTGAATATCTGGGATCATGATTGTCATATGTCTGGGTGTAGTTTTATTTTGGTTATGGCTAGTTGGGTTCTATATGCCTCACTTACCTTACCTGATTCTTTCTCTGTGCTTGGGAAATTTTCTGCTATTACTTCTACAAATATTCTTTTTATGTCATTTGTATTCTCTTGCTGTGTTGTTTCTTTTTGCATTGTCTTACAGTTATTGAATTGATATTTCATGGTTCTTTGTTTTTTTTTTATAGATCTTTCCTTTCATGATTATTGGCTGCAATGCTGTCATCAAGATCTGGAAGTCTAACTTTGGTTTCATTCAAGTGATTTTGCCAGCTTTTGATGGAAGTTTAGATTTCCTGGATAGCTCTTTGAATCTGTTTCATGCATTCTAGCTCTGTCCTATATTACTCATTTAATGTTCCCATCATTTTCCTGTGCTCACCTATTTTTTTATGTATGTCTTCTTTAGATGTACTGAACAGTTCTTTCATTATTGATGTCATTTCTTTTTTCACTGAGAGATTATTTCTTACCTGATTTCTTCTATGGCCTGATGGAGTTGTTTCTTTACCTCAGTTGTGATCATTTCAGAGATTTCAGGTTTGTGATTTCCAAGTTCTTCTATGTCAGCTGGACTTGCACTGAGTGTGGTTGAGTTCTGAGATTGCATTTTGTTCCTACACCTTGTCATTTTGGATGTCAGAGTGAAAACGCTGAGTCACATGCTTCCCAGGCAGCTCACTGGAGGTCTCTAGGTACCCTAGTTTTCCTAAGTGTCAGACTTATCTTAAGATGGTAGAGGGCAGTGGACCACCAGGTCTGGGATCCCCAGGCAGTTGGTGGGGTGCACAACTCAGACCACAACTGTATGGTAGGGCAATGCTGGCCTTCGGTACCAGGGTCTCCAAGCCATCCACAGAAAATGTGTTGGCCTCAGCCATTGTTATAGTTGATACATTGTGTCAACTTGGGGAGTCTAGAGGTTTGGCTGAGTGATTCAACAGGAAGCCAGAGTGCTTACTTTGTATACATCCTGAGCCTGTGGAAGAGGAGGACATGGAGACTGTGTGAGAGGTACACGCCCCTTGGGTGGGGGTAGGATGTTTACAAGGTAAGTGAAGGAAAGAGGCTGCTTGCCTGCCATTCCTCCCTCTTGCTGGTTGTTTTTGCTGTACTCTGCTGCCATGAACAGTTTGCCCTCTGCCCATGTGCCACTCTGCCTCTGAGCCAGCCAAGTATGGACTGAAACCTCCACGAACTGTAAGCTAAATAAACCTTTCCTTCCTTCATTTTGGGCATTGGGTATTTTGTCTCAGCAATGAGAGAAAAGTAACTAAGACACTCATGAACCCAGTGGTAGTCAGATAGGGGCCTCTGCTCCAGGATGTGCAGGCAGCTGGTCAAGGGAGGGTAGGCCCACCAATCAAAACGTCCACGGAGCTCAGGCTGCTCCTCTGCTGCTCTGCAGTCCTTAGACAGCCAGTGGAGCACACGCACAGACCTCGCCCACCTATCAAGAGGTGCATACTTTTATTAAAGTAAGGTTTATAAAAAGATCCCAAGAAATAACTAAATGTACAACAAAAAGAAAAACTGCATACCTGTTTATTTCACTTGTTTTGTATCATTGTGTTAATCATATTCTTCCTCCTCATCATTCCAATATAAACATAAAAAGAAGCAAACTGTGTCTCTCCTTTATCAATTCCTGGCGCTGTGCCACATGCACAACTGAATCTAGAGATTTATGAACCGTTTACTAAACTTTAGAACACTATTTCTTTCCAGTTCCTTGGTCTCCAACACCAGCCTCCTAAAATTGGAGTAGCAGTTACAAATGAAGCTTTGTAACAACTTTAAAATAACTTCATAGCACCCACAAAGAGACTCTTCATCAGTTTCTACACTTTTTGCCATGCTTCCACTGTGCAGAAATAACCATATCAACAAATCATGTTAGTGAAAGGCTATCACAGTATTTTTAGTACATATCTTATTCTAAAAGCAAAATAACTCAAGATGTTCATGTAATTCATAGCTATCTTCAAAGGGGCTACATTACCATGTAGCATTTACTTTTATTACAGTTCTACTCCAAGTGTTTAGTTCTTTGTCATGAAAGAGAGTCCTGGCCTTACCTATTCTCAAATGCTATAAAATAATAACTGCCATATCTTTACTAAATTCTCCAAGACATTGATTTGCAGTATATGTCCCCCAGGAAGAAAGAAAAGCAAAACCAAAAACATGGCATTCAAATAAAACTTTTAAATGTTGAATGTTTAAGAATCCTCTCAGGAAATCATCGTATTCATTTGCATATTTAAAATTCAGATTACACTTGCAGTAAAGGAATCTTTTAAGATAACTCTTTCATGTGTGGACATTTTTCCAGATAATGTCAAATCACATTGAAAAATTACTATGGATTTTGCCAGGTATAATAATGTCAATAGTGGATGATGTGATGAATCCCTGGTGCCCTTTCAGAAATTGAAAGATTACTCTCTCTACTATTGGGAGTACTGCCAGGTAACAGCACTGGAATGGGTTCTCTAGAAATTCCTCTCCTATTGCTCTTGGCTGAAGATAGATGCCAGCTCCAGGTTACACCCACTGCCCAGGGACAGCCCAGGCAATGGGGAGTTTGATGGGAGAATGAAAACCCAGCCTCCCCTAGACTTTGAATAAGGACAAATGCTCAATTTTGTAGCTATGCATGGGTCAGCTGAGCCTAGGACTTTTCTGGCAGGAAAAGGCCCCCTCTACCCTATCTGGCTTCTTTTCATTTTGTCCCTCCTGTAGCTGCTGATTCCACAGCCACCCTTCCTTAATTATCTGCCTGCCACTTCCCATTAAATTTTTGTCCCCAGGAATATGATCTTAAAAAGAAAAAGAAAAAGAAAACAAAAAACAAACACAAAAGCCAGCAAGTGGATCGTTTTTGTCTGTTACTGACACACCCCAGATAATGTAAGGATGAGATTATGTGAAGTTTGAGGACGACAAAGGAGAACATAGGAGAAAGAAAGATTGGTTCAATGCTGGCAATTGTTGAGACTGAGTAACGAGTACACAGACATTCAAAGTAATATGATTCTTTTGTGTTTTTGAAATTCTCCATTATAAAATGTTTGGCAAATATGATTTCCCAAACTTCCCAGAGCGTCATCTTTTCAAGTAAAACTACTGTCATTTTGGGACATATTTGATGCTCCTTTGTTCCTCACTAGGGCTTAAATGAGCCAGGGAAAATGCCTCCAATCACTTCCCAATGGCACGATGGCACAGAGTCATTCCGTTTACTCTGGGTCTGAGTTTTTCAGATGGGCCTCATTAATGCTAATGAAAATGTCACAGATGCTAATGAACAGCCAGCCCTCTTTAACTCCACAGACAACCAGCTGAGGTAGCTGCAGAGGCTTGGAAATCAATTGTTACCTGATGGCAGATCTTCCCTTAGAAGTAACCTAAATGTGCAGAGCTTGCTGGACTGTGAAAACGCCCCAAGACCTGGGAGAGGCAGTAGAATGATGGCCGAAGCCTCTGGAAAGCAGACCAAGAGAGCACAGCCAATTAACCACGGGAGCTGCCACTTGGACAGTTGGAAACCCAGAGCTGTAATTACTTCTCATCTGGAACATTAGCCTTCCTTGAAGCTCTAGGAAATGACCTGTGGGCAACTTGAGGGGACTTTGTAAATAGGAAAAGAAACAGTTCTTCTCCTCTCAGCCCTGAACAGGCCAGGATGGATCTGTTAGCAATTCATAAATGGAAGAGCAATACACTTTGTAAGGGAGGCAACCAGGTTTGTTACTGGGGGCTTTTTTCCCTCTTATTAACACTCTCTGAATAGCCTGAAGGGTTCGGCTCCTGTTCATCAAGCCATCTGTGCTGTCTTCGCTGTCCCTTCCTCCATTCCCTCCCCAGAGGAATCCTTTAAGCTTCAAGGCATCAGGAGACCTGCTCTGAACTGAATTTGCATCTCTAACTGAATCTATTTTAAGGTTTCCTTTGTGAACCTAATGGCCAGCTCCCCCTTTCAGCGACTGATTGCAAATCCTTGGAAGACTCCTCAGAGCGCCTGTTTCTTTTCTTCCCCAGGGTTTCTGGTTGATGCAAACTCTCTGGCATACCAGCATCTGATGGAACTTTTACCTTCATTTTTCAGGGTCAGGGAGAAAGCGGTTTCTCTAACACCTTCTTTTTGCCTTGATTTCCCAGATAAGCCTCTTACTTAAGAGTTCCTTTGAGCTAAGAACTGTAAGACTCTGTCCAAATCACTTTCCTGAACAAACTCCCTGATTTCTTTCCCTCCTTCACCTTCAGAAACCTTCACTGTCTCATTCTCCACACACCTTCCATACTGGTTTTATCACAGGCCCCTAAACATCAAGCTCCTCATCTTCCCTTTCAGAGTATGCGTTCACAGTCTCCTCTCTGAGCCTTTTCAGGTCATTGGTCTATGGTTGGCTCCTTTTTGTCTTTCCTATCCCAGCCTGAATGTCACCTTCTCAGACAGACCTTCACTGACCACCTGAACGAAAGTTGCTACCTGTATCACGTGGTTTTAATGGTCTGCAGAGCGCTGATATTTTAAAATGTACTTCCTGTCTCTTTTTACACCCAACCATCGCAGCAGCTTCGCAGGATGAGAGGCCTTATTCTTGTTGCTTGCTCCTTTCCCTCAGTGCTTGGAACTGTGCCTCAAACACTGTGGACACTTGATAAATATTTGTGAAATTAATAAATCATTTTCATTGACTCCTTATTAATAACCCTAAAGGTACACATTATTATTCCCCTGTAACAAAGAAGTAAAGGGAAGTTTAGAAGTGCTCCAGGTCTAGTAAGGAGTAGCCCCAAGATACTAAGTGATGGTCAACCCTACCCCTTCTGTGTATCAGGTCTGGGAGACCTTGGGTGAGATTTGAGTATGTGTTGATGTGTATCAGCAACACGGGTGAGTATAATTCCGTTTTGTTCCTGAAGCATGTGCCTCAGCTGTCATCTTATTTAATTGTCATCACATTTAATTTTGTGCAAGTTGTATTAAAGAACAAGCAAATCCACAAAGGGAGAGTGACTGGTCAAAGGCAAAGGTGCAGTGGCCAAGGTGAACTCAACCCACACTCCCTTGGTTCCCCATTGGAGCCACAACCACTGTAGTGACCTGTGCTGGCCATACTCTGCTCAGACGTGCTGGAAGGGCAGTGAGCAGGAGCTGGATTCTAGCAATTCCCTAAGCGACGGGTCCACATGTCCCTGCTCAGGACTGGGAAGGGTTGCATTTTTCATTTTACCTGTTATTAAACTGCCTGCACCCCACCCATACGGTGGCTGTGGCATGTCTACAAATACAGACATGTGACACATAACAGGACAGTCAAAGATAGACCACATGTGTGAAGATGGCCCATTGAGATTATACTGCCTAAAGACATTGTGGTCATTTTAGCTTCTGTCCGTACACTCTGTGATGGTCTCGAAACAAAAATGACCTAGGGGCTGGGGATTTAGCATAGTTGCACATGGGCTTCCTAGCAAGTGCAATGTCATGAGTTTGATTGCTGATAAAAAAAAAAATGACCTAACATGTTGCTCAGGACGTGTGTGATTTGGAAGCCATGCATGACTGCAAACAGTTTTTAGTCTCCTGCTGCACACCAGGGTATTCAGAAGCATAGCTGAAGGCACTGAAGGTTTTCATCTGAGATGAGTTGTTAGCCCTAGATACTTGCTGACTCATTACTTTTCTCCCTAATTAATAGATGAATCTAAAAGTGAAATGCTGTAAACAAATACTGCTCTGGGAGTTCACAAAGATGAAATAGTATTATACAAGGTTGCTTCAGTTTCCTCCTCTTCTGTGTCCAGTGTTCTTGTTTCTCCCTCAAAGCACTTATATCCAAAAATAAAATCCCCCAAGGGGATTCTCAATATCCAGTGAATAAGAAACTTCTGTAATTGACAAAGGCTAGGAATCCTCCAACTCTAAAGATGTTAGAAAAAAGTTAGGAGGAACTGTCTACATGCTTGCAATGTTTGTCCCTTGGAGGGGGTCTTAAGGTGCATTTTTCCCTCTTACTATTTCTATAATAATTTCCTGATAGGAAACATCTATTACTTTTATGGAGAAGGAGACAAAGACTGCATTTTTAAAAAGGAAGTAAAACAAGAAGGTAAAACTGCAGGAAGCAGCTCTCGGCCAGGTTGCAGAGCCACACACAGAGCTGGCATCAGCAAGTTGAGTAGGAAAAGATGCCACGATTTAAAGCTTTTACCATTCAAAGAAGAATAAGCCTGTAGGTCCTTCCCTCATGACAGCAGGAAGACAGCAGGACCTAGAGCTGGGAGGGAAAACATACACAAACCCAAAAAGGGGAATTCTTTTCAGAAGCACCTTTGATTTGGACTATAGCCACATTGCTCTGCTTCAGAAGGAAGTTCTACCTCAATGCCATCCTGCAGGTGGCCCTACCCACCAGGCCTCCTCCTCCTCGCCACCCCTTATTTACTCTTCGTGTTGCTGTTCACCTGTCTTCTATCAAATGGCAGGAGCAGGAACCCAGGAAGGATTCAGATGTAAACCGTGAAGAAAATAGTCTGTCAAAACAAAAATAAAGCCTTAAAAAAAAATAAACCCATGGGCTGGGACAGAGAAAATGTATTCTTGTCCTCTTAAAAAGAATGAGGAAAGCATTTTCTGAAGAAAGGCAAAGAAATCCTTTTGCCTTCCCACTTATAAGCTCCGTCCCTGTAGCTGCTACTCCCTAAGAAAGTCTGAAAGCAAAGTTCTTTCCACTGAACCATACCCAACATAGGTTCTAGGTTCTCCTAGGTCTTCAAGATAGCTGGAGGGAGGAGGAGGAGGTTAACCAACTTGGAGTTTTCCTGCCCCTACACTGTAGTCTCAAACACTGGGCCCTTCCTGGAGTAGCTGCAGCACAGCAAGTGTGTAGGTGTGTTCAAGAAGGCAGGCTAAGGGTTGTGCTGCAGAAGCAAATCCAAGAGCAGAAATTGCAATAAAACCCCAAGAGTCCTTGAGGTGACAGCCTCTTCACAGACCCGTGCTGAGTTTTGTGAAGATAAGGAACTCTGGGAAGTTAGAAAGAAAAACAAAGAAACCCACAAGCCCAAAGCTGTAAGTGAGGTGTTAGGAGAGAAGGAATGGAAATATTTCGGCTTTTTCTTGGGTGCACAGAGCTGCATCTATTGCATGCTGGTGCGACGATGTGCGGATGGCTTTGCTGGCATTGAAAATCTTGGTCCAGGTACTGATTGTAAGTGAACTTTACAGAGAACCCTACAAGAAGGAAAGATAGTCAGGTCCAGAGAGAGCATAAGTTTGTGCAACTGTTTATTTCATTCAACTGCCTCTGTGTGTGACCTTGACTCTTTAAACCTGGCACACAGGTTAACATAGGGATCAAGGACAGAAATGTGTCCGTATTCCCCAACCTTTGCTCACAAACCAAGAAGATAGATGTTCAGAATACACAAATCATTACAAATAAGTCAAAATTAAAACTGCAGTAAGTGATAGGAAATATTGAGGCTTGAAAGGCGAAAGCATTACAGCCTTCTTTCCATCCAAGTTCTCGTTTATTGAGGTACAAAGGACATAAGAAGATGAAGATATGAAAACTGGCCTGGAGTATGGGGTTAGGTGTGCAGCAACAATGGGGTGCCTTGCTACAGTTTCCTTAAGGAACCCTGAGCGGGAGAAGGTATGTACTTACAGTGTTCTTACCCCGCATGACTGTACAAAACAGAGAGGGTCCCCAGATGACCTGCCCTGATAATTTTCAGACAACAACCAGACACTTCACTCCATTTCCTGGGATCCAAAGGAAGAACAAAGGGAGAGGTCAGGACTGTTTAAGGAACATATAATTCCTCCTCTTCAAAGACAGGAGCGGGAACAGGTATCTCCTCCACTTTCCCTGAGGTTTGATTTCTTAACCCACAGGGCTTGAGCAGCGAGTCTCTGGCCAGCCAGGGCTGTGCGTCTGTTTGCCTGGGGAGATCGCAGCACTGGCGCGTGTCTCCTACCTTCAGAAGTCCAGAGCACAGCATCAGCCTCTGTTCTTTGCGTACCGCACTCCTGCAAGGACCTTTAGGTTACCTAAGGCGTTGCTTCCCCACATTCCATAAAGAGGCGTGCGGCACTGACTAATAACATTCACAGGCCGCTCTATCTCTACTTTCTACTTGATTCCCTCATCACAAGTTTTATTCACCTATTCACAAAGCCCATCCCCCCTTGGAGGTAAAGCCACTGTTTGGGTGGGATAGTATGAAACTGTGGTCACGGTTTACACAGTTTATACAGCCGGAGCTAACTCATACTGCATGTTGGGATATCCCTCCAAGAGTTTGTGGGTATGACTTACTATTCAAATCCATGCATAATGGTTCTTCCTCTTTCTCACTTCAGGTCTAAGTAGCAGGGTCTCTTCTAGGCCCTGCTAAAACTAGATGCCCTCTTGTCTTCCTCACCAGAGCTCTCCAAGGCATTCACAGAAGTTAGCTACAGCCTGAACTCCTGACATATAGACTTGGCAGTTAAACAATGCAAGTGCTAAAAATAACCCTTCTGTCCCCTAGCCTTTTAGAAGCATGAGCTTGGAAAAGCTCTCTTTTCCTTACTGTCAATTTTTAAAGGCAGTATCTGTGGTTGAAGCTCTTACATATAATAGCACTAAGCTCAGCGTTACTGAACTGTGCTCTATGAGGACCACCATATCATGCAGGAGTGTGAACTACCCCCAGTATTATTTGCTACACACCATAGAAGTATGAATTAAACCATGTGGATTAATGAACGGTATAGTAATGTGAACTGCATGCAGTGTTAGCTACTATGCTGTTTAGGACTGTGAAGAATACACAGTGTGAGGTAACTGTAGTTGTATGAACCACATACAGTAAGACTAACATACAAGGTAACAAACAGTGTGACTGATGAAAGTGTGAACTAGTATATAAAGTTATTGTGTATACCACTACCTGGTGAAATCATGAATAATTTCACTGGGTAGTGAGTTCCCAGGGGAATATTGGTTTGTAAAATAATAGGAAGTACCACACAAATAGTACAAAGTACCACCCAGCCCATTACATAAGGTCTTACTATGCAGGTCATATGATCTTTCAAAACTTTTTCTGTAAATCTAAAATGACTGCAAATACAAATTTATGTGGAGGGAGGCTTTCACTAAGGTGCACGGCCTTCACAGTTTTCAAACATCTTCCTTTTCCAGCACCCTATTAAATAATATTAATAGCCTCATAGTCCCAAATGATTACTGTACTATAACTTCAAATTTGATTTTGAGCTTTCTGTTGAAACTCATGAGACAAATGATTACAGAATTCTTAGTATTGGGAAGAAGAAAATTTACTAGTTTCTTAGCACAAAGCAAAGCCTTTTCCCAGAAAATCATTTAAAATAAAACTTTATAAATGGGATTCCAAGTGTTCTCAGAAGCAGTTTTGTAACAAACACATGATAAATTTCAGTTTCTTGAACTGTCTTTCCCTAGAACCTGAAAGTAAAGCCACACAAAAATACCAGGAAGATAATTTGTCAAAAGACTAAATGGACAAATGTTAGGAATATAATTTTCTGGTGGTCCAGATGGATGCAATGAGAGAATACTGTTTCCATGGGTAGGCAGATAGACTACAAGTTCCCATCATTCTTCAAGTATGCCTCCCCTCAGCAGAGTATTTGCTCAGAAACAAGAAGCAGAGCTCAAAATTGACTCTACTCTAGCCAAAAATACCAAGATTCTGAGTAGCTGGCTGGAAGGATCTCATTTGGGATATGTTATGGTTGATACATTGTGACAACTTGGGAAGTCTAGAGGTTTGCCTGAGTGACTCTGCAGGAAGCCAAGGTGCTTACTTTGTATACCTCCTGAGCCTGTGGAAGAGGAGGGCATGGAGATTATGTGAGTGCTACATGCCCCGTGGGTGGGGGCAGCCAGTTTACAATGTAAGGGAGGTATAGAAGACTGCTTGTCCGCCACTCCTCCCTTTTGCTAGTGGTTTTTGCTGTGTTCTGTTGCCATGAAAGTTTGCCCTCTTCCATGTGCCACTCTGCCTCTGAGTCAGCAAAGTGTGGACTGAAACCTCCAAAAACTTTAAGCCAAGTAAACCTTTCCTTCCTTTATTTTGTGTGCTGGGTATTTTTGTCTCAGCAATGAGAGAAAAGCAACTGAGACAGGATAATATATAGCTATTAAATAAAGACATCTTAAAGAGTTTTGCACTAGAAACTTTCTGAATATGTCAGTTCTGGGAGTGCATAATCTCATATTCATTCATTTATTCATTCATTCATTCATGAGACAGTGGATCAGGTATTCAGCATCTACCAAGGAGGATAATAATCACATTTTTTCAGGGTGTTGTAAGCGTCTAGAGATCTCTCTTATCATAATGGCTATCATTTGCAATTCCTACATGCTGCTCACCTGGAGATGGTAGGCCCTTTACCATTATAATATTCTTATTTACAACCTAAATTGTTTTTTTTTTGTGGTACTGGACAACCTAAATTGTTGATCTCTTAGATTTTCAGATAAAGAAACAGGCCCAGTTAAAACAATGTGCCCAAGGGCACAAAGATAGTATTTATCAGAGCCAAATGTGAATTCACATCCCAGCTCCAGCCAGCACCCACTAGCTATGTGACCTTGGATAAGTTATTTAAAGTTCCATGGTTCCTACTTTCTGTATCTGTGAAATGGAATAATAATAAAACCTCCTTCACAGTGTTGTTATGAGGATTAATAATAGATGTCAGTGATAACAGATATATTTAGTTCAATGCCTAACACACAGTAAACCCTCGATGGCAAGGTCTCTTACATACAAGGATAAGGTAAGCCTTCAATGTTACATATATAGTTAACCACTGATAGTGTACTTAAATATGCTATATAAATATAAAATGTTCATTGTTTCTGTCATATACATGTTTAATCTGCTTTAACATTATGGCCTTTCTAAATTGAATCACTTTTTCTACTAATTCAAGCTCTACTGAACCATTAAATATGAATACTCATGAATATCTAAGTGACTATGACCTTAGGAAAATCACGAAGATTCTGAAAATTTCAGAAAAATCAAGCAGTAGGCTTACATTTAAAGAGACTATTGAACTAGGTATTTAAATGGATCTGAAGTTCAAACACTGGTGGACTCGCTTCTGTGTTTCCTATTAAGGGATGATTCCTCTTGAATTTCAGCAGTGAACTCATGATCTCTCAGAACCAATCATTTTATTTCATCACTATAAGAGAAAAACTGTTCAATCTGAACAAAATAGAAGCAGTGTACCTTAACACAAAACAACTTTCTTGACACATGCTAGAGAAACCAAATTGTTATTATATATACTTTTGGATCCTGTGGTCTATAGCCTTTCTTTGGACACAGAACCTCACTGATTTAAAATATATCCAGTCACAAGAGAAAAATTTACCAGCAGTATTTGTTACTATTTCAAAAATTATACTAATTTAGTGCAGAGATGTCAAATACATAGCACAGAAACCACTTCCCTTCACTAAATTACTGTTGTCATCAGGATTTGCAAGGGAATAGATTTAATGCAGGACACATAAATGTACAGGACTATCATAATATTCATCCAAAAAGTCAAATGCAAAAAAGCTCAAGGCATCCTTCTGCACACTAGAGACCTGAAGAATCCCACCTGAGGGCCTGGTCCATGGCAATGTCCTGCACAAGTCCAGCTGGAGTCCTGAAACCCACACAATGTCTCATGCAAGGCTATACCAAGGATTTGCACCAGAAAGGCACAAGGGCCAACGGTGAAGTTAGAACGTCTGCAACCCCCCGGGCAAAGGATCTGTGCCATAGGTTGGGGGATCTGTGCTGGAGCCAGGAAGCAACACTGAAGATAAGGGCGAAGACCAGAGCTCTCCCCAAAGAGAACAGCAGCCATCCCCAGCCACAGTGAGGACCTGAGGTCCTCCTCCAATGACAACACCTGAGTTTGTATCAGGAAAACCAGCCATGACAAAGCTTCTCAGCAGCATGCAATCCTCCCTGCCCTACCATTCTCAGATAGGTCTTCCATGTCCAAAACCACACTGATTCAGTTCAGCAGGTGCCCCCACTTAAACTGACCACAATTACAGCAGAAACGACAAGTCAGCCACATGAACTACTCCATTCAGTTACACTTGACACAGCCTCAGGCTTCTACTCAAATAGCACTTCAGAAGGACACAAGCCATGTAGCAAATTTGAAGGGATGGAGATATTTTCCATTTTGTATCACCCATCTTTTCTCACCCACTCGCTGGACCCAATCCATTCCTTGTGCTCTGCTTTCGTACTTGTTCCATTGCTCTCTCTGTCTAGGTCCAATCTCTTAGGGCCTGGAGAACAATCCTCACTGTCTTAAGTACAGATGTACATTTTATAGTCCAAGTTCCTTCCAAGTAGCACAATCAAAGTGGACCATGCAAGAAGAGGACATGAGCTTGTCACTGTACTAATTATTTCCTACAACGACTCCAATGACGTGAAATTTCTCTTCTGCATTTGAAATCAAATAAGTCCTTCATACTGCAGAATTCTTCCCTCCTCACGAGTTGTGAGAAATCCCCTTCAAAGTCCTCCCCAGATGTTCCCTGAGGTTTAAAGATGGAAGATCACAAGTGGTTCTCCCTCCGATGACTCTCACTGCACTGGAAGTTACTCTTCTCATCATAATGCTATTATAAGCTGTTATCTCTAAAAGCCAGGGCACTGGGGGTGTCCAGCAAAGGAGGCTTTGGCCAAGTCCTTTAGCCTACTTTAGTCCTGTTCTTTCTGTGCTACTCTCACTCACACAGTTGAAATGATTCCATATTTGGCCCATTCTTTGTATTTCCCTCCCTGAGACCTAACCTGAACATTTCCCCCTAAACTTTCTACACGTATCTTCTATGCTTCTACCCTTAGTATAAAATTACTCTGAGCAAGATTTCCCGTTTGTCACAAATAACTTGAGCCAAGAAGAGGTTTCTGGCTCCTCACCCTGCTCATAGCCAAGACTGAAAACCTCTCATCTTGAGACCCCTTGCTGCCTGCTGCCTGCCCTGTGCTTCTCTTCTTATCTGCTGCCCACTTTCTTGGCTTCAGAGCCAGCCAGCAGATCATCACATGTGGTTTGGCTTCTGTGAAAGGCTTAGCCATGATGTTCTTCTGAGTCAACACCATTTACTTGCCCAGATGACTATATATATAATTGGTTTGCAGGGATGATATTATCATGGGAATAATGTAGAAAAGGACATGCTGTGACAGTAACACAAGGATATGTAGCTTTTAAGTAAGAGGCACCTGAGCTTTCAAGCCATCTAAGCCCTACAAATCCCTGAAGGAAATGACCTTCCTTCCCACTGATCTCTTCCTGGGTCACTTAGTTCCAGCCACATGGGTCTCACTGCAGATTCTATAATATGTTACCATGCCATGGCTTTTGCACTTACGATTCTTTTTATCTCAACTGCTTCTCTTTCAAGTTTCTGTGTGACTTGTTCCATAACCCCTTCATGTCTGTATTCAAGATCACCTTCTCAGCCAGTTGTTCTCTGATGGACCCCATCTATCAGAAAATTCCATCGTTGCTACTTACCATCACTCTTTCTTGCTTTACTTTATTGCTTAGAACTTATCACTATTTGCTGTAGTACATATTTCAGCAATATTTACCAGTCTTCTTTATCTATCTCCCCTTTGCAATGTAAGCCCTAGAAGAAAAAAAACTTTACACCTATTTTTTCACTACTACATCCTCACTGCCAAGAACAGAGTTTGACATATGTTAGGAACTCAGTGCATAATTGTTACATGAATGATTTTATAATAAAAAGTTGAAGAAAGCAAAAATCTATTAGAATGTGGAAGTTTGGGCTTCCATAAGAAAATACCATGGAATGAGTGGCTTAAAAATAGAAAATACTTCTCACAGTTCTGGAGGCTAGAACTCCCAAGGTCAAGGTGCCTGCAGATTTGGTGCCTGACAAAGGCCCCTTAACTAATTTAAACAGCAGTTGAAGTAACAGGGAACATGATAAACTAGATAGTTTTTTTCACTTCACATAAATGACCCAACCTGGGATGGTAATTCTACTCTGGCAAGTCTTTAGAAGCCTGAATACTTTCTATTTGGTATCTCTATCAAGAAGATATAGTCTTTGTCTCTTATCAAAGATATATAATTTCCTCATTTGCTAAGTATACAAGTAAAAGGGGAAAGGAAAAGGAAGTATCCTGTCTCTTTCGTTAAGAACTTACGCTCAGCATTTTTTTTTCTGTATCTCACTGCCCAAAACTGAACCACATACTCACGCCTACTTATGAGTTAGAATGGAAAATGCAGTTGCTGTTTTCAGGGAACAATTCAGAGAACTCCAAAGTTCAGAGGCATCTAAGGACACCTGAGGATAACACCCCACTCTCTAGCACCAGTTCACTGTGTGATACAGTTATGTAACCATGACTTAACAAAGGTAAACACACGTGCTCTGGATGGGGCACAAGAATGTAAACATGTGATAACAATCTGTATAAGAATTATACAACAAAAATGCAGATATCTCTTGCACTCTTGTGCTGTTGTGTTCTACCCTATCCCATGCTGCCTGCTGTTGTTGCTGATGTCTTGCACACATGTGTTCTTTAACCTCAGTACCTCATCCATGGAAATTTCCTTTGTATCCACCGATTGGGCCAACAAATGCTGTAGTCAGTGGGACATTGAAGTGAGTGGTCCTGTGAAGGCTGTGGAAACAGTGCCCAAAGGTGAGGAAGAGCCCTGGAAAATGGTTGATAAGTAACCCCTGGCCTCACCATGGCTACCTTAGCCACCTTCTTGGCAATTTGGAAGGCTCAGGAGCACTGGGAAACAGTCTATGTGGAGCTCAGGGATGTCTTGCAAGCCTTAGAAGTGATAGACAAATTTCTCCTCCTCACCATGAAATGGCAGGGGTGGGTGGCTTGGCTGTTGTTTATTTTCTTCTACTGCATAAATCAAGAGGTGATGGCCTTGTCTGGCAAGCAGAGAAGCTGTGCCAGATAAAGCAGAACTTTGAACGATAGCTTGCTGCTGCAGAGTTTATGTTTCAAGGTGTAGGAAGCTCTGCCTCCTCCAGAAATGCCTCCAGAAGCATAAGTCCTAATATCCAAGAAAACCCCCAGAGAAAATTCCCTGATTTGGCATGCTATGCTGGCCATTCATCAAAAAGGGGAGGAGAAGGAACCCTTAGCCCAGGGAGAAGGACCAGAAGAGCTACCTGCCTCTATCTGGCATACAATATGCACAATCTCTACAGCCATGGAGCTACAGGAGCTGGCAAAACAAAGCAAAAAGTGGTTGAAATAGTGCGTGTGGCTGCTGCAGCTGTGGGACAATGGGGCTGATGACAAGCAGTTAAGCCGATAGGAGATGATCCAAATACCCAGCATGGCCAGCATCCCCTCTATGAGATGGTTCTGCAGGATGTGCAGAGGACGGCCCCAGAAGCAGGCAATCACACTGTGATAAATTGGTTGATGGCCGTGGCTCTCCTGGTTTGGGAGAATCCAAGTGATCTATTGGAGCAACTGACTAAATGGACAGGCTATCTAGACTTGATAACTTTGCTACATGAAATGGGCACGTCGCAAATGATGTTCATGTTGCAGTATGGTAGCCCAGAGGAGCAATCGCTGACAATGTGCATGAAGGACATGATCATGACAAGTGGGATGCCTGGCACTTTTGGATCAGTGGCAACCATTCTGCCTGCTTTACAGATCATTCAATCCATGATGTTGTTGTTGCCTTGGCCAGAATGAAAGATGTGGAAGTAAAGCACCGAGGTAAAGCAAGATCTATAAAAACTGTACTGGCAAAAGAGAAAAGGAAGAAAGGCTCTGGGTGACCAGGACCAATCCCCCAAAGACAGACTGTGGGGTCACTGAAGGTCATCAGTGCCAGAGCTGGACAGAACTGCTGGCTGCTGGCCTAGCCACAGATAATTTAGATAGGCAGCCTTTGGATGTGTTGCTGATTCTGTGAAGGCAGTTATACCCTGAGCAGCAATACTGGCTGACAGGCCAAGGCCAGAACACCAAAGCAGCCCTGGTAAAGCAGAAGAAGTGACACTGGCCTCCTTTTACCCTAATTAGGAGGCAGGCTAAGGTATTCAGGTCTTGGAAGTTCTAGGAGACAGGAAGCTATGTGTGAAATTGACTATTTACTGGTCCCCCCAAAAAGTGCAGCATCTACTAGCATTGCTGGATACTAGAGGTGAGCCAGTGCTAATATATGACACCCTAGACTGTTTTACAGGACCTACTGCATGCATAGAAGGGTATAAAGGTCACTACATCACGGTCTGGAAGGCCCAGGTGGCTTTGGGTATCAAGCATTTGCCCCTATGCTCATAGGATGTTTATGTTTCTCTAGTTGCTGAATACGTATTGGGGTGGACATACTGACTGGTGCTCAGCTAGATAACATATAGGGGGAATTCACTTGCGAATTTGCATGGTAAAAGTTGTAGTATGAGGACATTTGCACCCTGCACAACTGACTCTCCTGCACCCCAGGCAAGTTGTGTGCATCAAATAGTATTGACTCCCTGGAGGTCCTGAATCAGATTGTCTTGAAATTCGAAAAAGTAGGGATGATGTGGCTGTGCAGAGCCCTTAATACAGCCCAAGAAGTCAGACAGGTCGTTGTGAATGACTGCAAAGTCTCACCCTGCTTTTGGCAGTAGGGACCACTTTGCCTTCACCCAGGAGGAAAGGAATAGACCTTCCAGATGTTGCCACAGGGCCATTTACATAGCCCGACTTTGTTTCATAGCCTGATGGCCCAGGACCTGGCCACTTGGGCCAAGCGACACTCTGAGTCACTGCTTTGTATTGATTTATGTTAACCTCTGATCTCCTTTAAGAATTAAAAGCCACCATGCATAGGCTGAAGGAAGATATGCTGGCATGGGCTTGGCCCATGGAGAAAGACTAGGTCCAGGGAATTGGCTTGTCTTTCAAGTTCTTGGGTGTTATAAGGTCAGGTAAGACCAGAATCATGAGAGTATGCCAATTACAAACATACGTGGTCTTGTTGGGTTTTTGGTGAATGTACAGCATCTAACCACCTGCTGTGCCCCTTATACCAGATGACCAAAGGGGCACAAAATGAGGCTGAACAGATGCAGCAGAAGCTGCATGCTGGATAGATGGCAACAAAAGCTGCTTTCCAGGACTGAAAAAAGGTAGTTGCAACAAGACAAGCCCTTTGAGTCATTGACATTAACCTGTGAGTATGCGTTAATATTGGGTATGGCTGAGGCCTACAGCAAATAACAGGGGAAGCAGAAGCACACTGTTTGGTTTGGGTCACCACTAAGGAAGGGAGCTGAGAGCCAGTATTCCCTGACTGAGAAAGAGTGGTGCTGTAGGTTGCTTTGCATGCCTTTGAGGAATCATAGGACAAATAGAGGGCTGGGTATGGGTATGGACAGGAGTGGAGGGGCATAGGCCACCCTCTCACATGTTGAGGGCCATACCTCCAACAATGTGCCTCTTTCTTGTCTAGTCTGTTGGCAGGTGAACTGGAAATAGTTTTGGGACCCATGATGTATACGTTCCTCCCAGAAATTTGTCTAGGAGGATGGACTATAGGACATGATCCCTAGTCCCTATTCAGAAGGGATTTTAAATTTTTTTTTTTTTGGCAGTACTTGGGATTGAACTCAGGACCCTGCGCTTGCTAGGCAGGCGCTTATTCCACTGAGCTATATCCCCAGCCCCTCAGAAGGGATTTTAGTCTGATGCTATATACATTGATAGATCTAGACATGACCCAGACCCACAATGGACAACAGTCACTATCCAGGCCAAAATGGAAGTACTCTATTTTGGAACTGGAACAGGCAGGTCAAGTGAATGGGCAGAGCTGCAGACAATGTGATTGCTTGTGATGTATGAAGAAGGCTTCCTACCTGTGTGCATGGACAGCTGAACCATCTTGAGGGAGCTGACACTCTGGCTTCTCGCTTGAACGATTCAGGAGTGACAGGGCACAATCCCTTGTGGGGTGCTGAATTATGGTGAGATGTATAAGAGTGTGGCCAAAAAGCTGACCATGTAGCATATCAGGTTTTAGGACATAAGCCCCTCTTCTCACCAGAAAATGACTTAGTAGATGCCAGGCATTGTAATGGTTGGCCACTAGGAATAGTATCTGAACAGGAAAATTGACTGCTGCATATGGGATGCCACTGAGAATAGCATCTGACCAGTGGCAAGGACCACAGACATACCCCTTCAGGTTAAAACCCCTGCTTGATACATAGCCCAGGCCTTGAATGTTAGGGCTCAGGGGTTGAGGTTGTTCATGGATAACACTTCTCAAACGTGAAAGATAGTTTTATAAAACCATATGGCTCTTGATTTGCTGACTGTAGCAGAGGGAGACACTTGTGCCCTGTTATATATAAACTGTTACATTTATATACCCCCAACTTTGAAAGGGTGGGATGGGGGAACCACTCAGACTGTTTCAAAGTTTAACAGCATATTAAGACACCCAGGGATGCGATCCCCTTGTCTAGCACAAGCACATAGCGTGATACAGTTATGTAAACATGAGAGCACAGGTAAACACACATGTGCAGGTTATGGCACTATATAAGAATGTAAATATGTAATAACAACCTGTATAAGAATCTCACACTAAAGACGTATGACGGTCTTGTGTGCTCTGCTCCATGCTGCGTGCTGTTTTTGCTAATGTCTTGCACACATGCATTCTTTCATCTGGGAATCTCAGCCTCAAAAATCACCCTTGGGTCCCCCAAGCAGGCCAACTATTCTTAATAGCTATTAGTGTAGTTATTTACTGTTACAAAAGAAGAGGTAAAAATATTTGGGAGAGAATGAATAATCTATGTCATAGCATATATTTTTAATGATTTAGAATTAAAGTGGCTGCTGAGTGAACAGCACAACATTGTTGAAGGTGGGTAGTACATGTACAGAAGGTCATTCTACTGTTTTCTATATATTAGTGTTTGACTCTTCATAGTATAGAGTTTTAAAACGTCAACTGTATAAGTGTATATTATGGGGTTCTGTTGGTGTTTGAGTTGAGAATAAGACTTGGCATGGTTAAGTGTTATATCACTGAAGAATGGTAAGGAGTTTATCGGTCAATAAGGCTTTGCTGCACTTCCAAGGAGTTGCACAGTACTGAAGAGCTTTCACCGGAGCCAGCTGCAAAACAAACACTGACCCAGTAATTCTTTGAAATTTTCAAAGTCTGTGTCATTTTGTTGGCTCAGGGGACATAAATACCTGGAGCAAGGATCCTGCTCCAAAGACACACTGTTTGATTCTGGTTGTTCTGGGCAGTGCCTCCTCTTGCTCCGCTTGTGTTTATGACCCTCCCTGGGGCCACTGCCCATTTGACCTTGGCACCCATTCTGCTCTAACCTGCTTCTGAATTTTTTTTTGAAAGAACACCATGCACAACTTAATAAATCTGAAATTTGATTTTGTAATTCCCTTTTGGAACATGACTTTTAAAATTCATCCTAACCATGGAAGGCCTGGCTCACAAGTGGTATTTGCCACCTTGCAAGTGAAATAAACATTTAGCTTTTCAAGGCCTTATTGGAGCAACTCTTCTCAGAAACTCTTTTCTTATTTCCTAGGGCAAATCTCTATTCTTCCATTCATCAGCTGAGAAGCCTTGGAAGTATGAGAAAACGGGGGCCTCCACTCAAGCAATGAGGATAATAAGTTCTTTCAAACCAATCTTTTATGAAGAAATTACCTAAATATACATAAAGGTGATCTCTCAATACAAAGATAAAAATTTTTCTCAACTTCTTTATCATACTGAAGTTTAGTCCTTTTGGAGACTTTAGAGCAATTTCTCCTTAAATTCTATAGAGTTACCCTGGTCTCATAAGATTGGTATAAAGTCAAGGTTGCAGTCAGAGTTCCACATGTTATTCCCTGAGCATATTCTTCCACTTTTATAACTTGTCCAGCTCATGTTAAAAATTCCCTCAGACTCCTGGGCATGATCAGAGTGTTTCAAGGGCTCATCACTGAAGCCCTTTCAGATACAAGGTGCTTTTATCATCATTCTTCTTGCTCCTTCCTTCCCTGTCATCTTTAAGACCTCAGAAGTTCAGAAAACTGTCATCACAATTAAGGACACTTCTCTTTGAGAAACACAGCTGCCAAAGACAAACAGGGAAAAACAGCTAATTTAGTTTCTACTCTTACCTTGGGTTACTGCTTCTGTCTTGTTACTGTCAAGCTAGTCATTTGAGGATGAGGATGAGAAGGTTGGAAGGTAGTCTCTACTTTTTCTCTTAATTTAATATGCACTATTATCCCAAGACATCATTCCTGAGAGAGCTGCCACTGTCCCCTGCTTGATGAAGTGAAGACAAGCTCTCATCACCTTTCAGTCACACCCTGCTCTGTGGGTCTGATCCTGGACAGCTGGGATTCCTAATTCTTCATGAGAGTGTCATGACCTTTTACTTCTGGATCACTCTTGAGTCTTTTTTTCAGAACACTCAGACATAAAGAAAATTTGAGTGAAGAACATTTCACTCTCAAACCTACTTTCTCTCTGACTTTGCAGCATTATTCTTGAATCAAGACAGTATTTCTCGTTTCTCTTCCCTTAAAATAATTCTACATAGGAACTTTTGCCACTAATGGAAATACTTACTCTACTACTTCTCTGTACCCAGGTCATTATGGATTCTAAGAGGACACATCTCTAACAAAATCTAAAACAGCTACCACATTTCCTTGTGAGTGTCCATGCTATGGACTAAATGTTGGCACTCCTAATCCAGATTCTTATATTGAAATCTAATCTTCAGTATGATGGGTATTAAGAGGTGGGGTCTTTGGGAAGTGATTGGGTAATGAAGATAGCTCTCTCCTAATACAGTTAGTGCCCAGATAAAAAGAAATGACAACTTGCCATCATGCTCTCTGCTGTCTGTCAGGTTAGTATACAAAAAGGATGGTCACCTACAAACCAGAAGACAGACATTCACCAGATATCATATCTACCAGCACCTTGATCTTAAAATTCCCAGTCTCCAGAACTGTGAGAAATAAACACTGTGGTTTAAGGGACCTGAGTTGACTCAGATACCCTGTCTTTGCAAGTAACAATCTCTTCTAAATAATTCAGATAAAAGATGAAAGAATATGGATCAGTGTATTAGTCAACTTTCCTGTCACTGAGACATAACACCTAGTACAATTCAAGGGAGAAGTTTAGTCTGGCTCACAGTTTCAGGAGATTCAGTCCATGATTACCTAGCTCCAAGGCAGGAACATCCTGGCAGAAGGGTGGGGTGGAGCAAGGATGTTATGCTTAGTTCACGGTGGCGGGAAATCAGAGCAAAAGGACAATGCCAAAGAGCAACTAGCAAGAGACCAGATGTAGAACCCATGACCCAGCCAGGTACACCCAGAATTGTGCTTTACTAATCTGCAGGGCAACTCCCAAGCCAATCAAGTTGGCACAATTAATCTTAACCACCACAATTTGTGAGTCAGTTCAACCACTCAAGTGGTCCTTTGCCAATTTTAATGCATTACCTGTAAAAGAGAGAGAGCATTACTGGAATTTTAGAGTATAATACAGGCATTTGATCTTTGAGCTTGATAAATTGACTGTATAATGAATTTCATGGGAAAATAATATTTTAATAATTTTATAATAAGAATATAGAATTATAATAATTATGATATTCTTATATATAATGACATATAAAATATAAGAATATAAGAATAATTTTTACCTTTGTCATTTGATTTCTTATTGCTTTTCTGTCTCATTTCTTGAACTTTAAAAAATCAAAATAGATTATTTACTCATTAAAATTTCTCTGTTGTTTGCTTCAGCTAGCTATACCAGTAGAGGAAAACACACACACAACCAGTAAAATATATCAAGTACTTACTATAAAAAGAAAACAAGAATTATCCAGGAGGTTCCAGAAATATGACATATGACTATTGCAATTTTTAATTTTGTTTCACAGAAATTAGAGACTTAGGTTTAAATTTAACTGGGGCTATCCTGCCTCACCTAGATTCAGTCACTATTAACAATGAGAAAGAATTTTTAAACTCCCCAATTCTTGCCATTGTCTATTATTAATCAGAAAAGTATTTCCTTAATCCTTCACTCAAAGAACACCTTTCCTATAGTTTCAAAGTTTGCATAGAGAATTCTGCTTAAAATAGCCTATTTTTTAGAAAAATTCATTTTAAAAGAAGACTAAGCAACTCGCTAAAATCATATCCCTGAACTATTCATTTATTCAAGGTGATGGTTTTCTCTTCTTGTGAATTTGGCCTTAAAAATTGTAGCTATTGCTTTAGATATAGCAGGTGGCCAGGAAAACGTCTTTATTAATCTGAAGTCTTCTTGACCCCAAGTCATCTCCCTTTCAAGTTTTCTCTACAGGAGTTAACTTAATATTATTTCTATCTATATCATTTTTTTCCATGAAGGCTCTAGGTTCTGAATTCCCAAGTTCAGTGCCAATGTTACACAAAATAATGAGTGACATATTATGAAACAGACTCAAAGAGATTATGGATCTTTTCATCAACATTTCAAAAGCCTGTGTACCCATTAAAATACCACTCTGACCCTCCTCTGAAGATAAGTATGTGGCTTGGTGTGAGGGTAAGAAATTAAATCTCTCCAGAAGCACCTTTTCCTTTGTCATAATTTCACACAATCTATTTAGTGTTCCAAATTTAAGGCCAGAAAAAGCTGCACACTCAGGTGCTTAGCAGGTTTTGTTCTGCCTCTCCAAGTAGAGAGGATATCTTGACATCTCACCCAAAAAGGAAGCTAAGACAGAGCCCTGTGAGTAACTCAGAGGACAAATTCTCCTGTGATGCTCTTTTCATCAAGGATTTGTTCCTTGGACAGCATCTGTTTCACTGATAGCTCTTTGGTATAAATGAATTTTCATCCTTTGCGAAGGGACAGACAGGGCACAAAAAATGAGGCAAACTCAATCAGAACCAAAGTTATCTTTTAAAATATGAGACTACATTGGTAAAGTTGATCTACAAGAAAATAATGTGAGTTAGGGAGACATCAATGACATATGTGTAGCCTCCCAAAGTGGTCATGAACAGGATAACAGATATTGAAGCTTTGTTGAAATGAATGCCCTTCCTCCTCCTCCTCCTCCTCCTCCTCCTCCTCCTTCTTCTCTGTCTGTTTACTCATCATATCTCCATATTTAAAATGAGACAGTTTTTCAGAGACTCTCAGAGCTAGGAATATACAGACTAAATTTTATTTTAAGTCTAATAACTATCTGGTATCATAAACAATATGAATCTGAGCCTTAAATTTATTTTCCTATCGCTAAGTTTCAATTATTAATTTTAATCTTTACTTCTATGCTCATACTTGCTTTGAACAATTTTGGAATGAAGGAGCATAGCACTTAGTGAAAATTAGAAGAAACAGATACTGTGAAAGGAAGTGCAATTGTAAGGAATAATGTGACAGCATCTACCCATATTCTTGAAGACTTCTAGGACAATGAGAGAACGACAGAAATGTAGAAATAGATCATAGATCATTATACTTTATGGCAAGCGCATAGAAAGATATGCTCTAGGTGCTATGAAAACTCAGAATTAGGTATTGAGTCCACTTGCAGCCCATTTGCAGGCTCAGGAGCAACCTCTTGGAAGAGATAATGTTAAGCTATCTTAAAATGATGAGTACAGAAAAAGCACTTCTGTAATGGCACAGTAATAAACACACCGAAAAGTATTTTCCTCCATAAACACAATGAAATATGTGACAAAATATTATCAAAGCAATTATTCAGAATGCTAGACATTAACCACAGGCTTGTAACAATCTGAGGGATGCTTATTCAGGAAACAGCAAAATCTCACTAACAACAGTAAGATATGTTGTGCTTTATCTTATCTGTTCTCATTCCCCTCACTCAAGCTATGCAGCAACCCTGATAAAATTTTAGTCTTGCTACCGGAATAGCTCTATGAAACAGCAGTTTATCAAACACTAGTGGAAGCCAAATTGGTTTGGAGCACTGCAAAAACGATACATCCCTATGGAAGACACAATATAACCACTCTGACAGTCCCTATAAAAACCCTGCTCACAAGTCTTGCATTCTGGTAACCCCCGTTCAGAGTTCCATCATCAAAAAACAAACAGCAGAAATTTTTAAGCATTGCAGCTTCTTCTCAAAAACCTTAAAATTATGGAGAATGAACTGGCTATAGAGGACCTTAAAAGATCTGATGTAGTCCTGGGGATGTAAAAGGCAATGGACAAGCCTAGAGAAGAATTAAGATTAAATTCTCTAGGGGCTGGGGATACAGCTCATTAGAATAAGCACCTGCATGGCAAGACTACATTCTCAGCCTTGGCAAACTTTGAGCCTCTTTGCAAATAGTAAGTGAAGGATAGTGTAGAGTTATGAATTGATAAAGTGTTGAAAGATCTCATAACAGACTACAAAGCATCACTGCAAGGTGTGAGAAACTTTTGTTCATGGCATTTAAGAAACTCTCTGTTCAATAATTAGTTGAGGGCTGGGGATATAGCTCAGTGGAATAAGCGCCTGCCTGGCAAGCGCAGGGTCCTGAGTTCGATCCCCAGTACCACCAAAAAAAAAAAAAAAATCAATAATTATTTGAGCACTAAAATAACTGAGTAGAGACTTTGGTGAGCACATATAACAAATAATATAGATATTACCAATTTTCTACAGCAAAGTCATTAAACAAATAACAAAGAGCAAACAAACTGTAGGTGGGGGAAGACCTGACTTCCAAAATTGCCACGGAGATGACTCAAAAAAATAAGTGAAAAAGATCTGATTTCCAAAATTTCCAAGGAGATGACTCAAAAAAAAAGGAATAAAAAACCTACAAGGGAATAAAAATGGAGCACTAGGTACGTGTTAGGGCTTATATCTAGATATGCCCCCAACACCTCATGTGGTTGTAGGTGAAGTTTTCTGGAGATGCAATGCTCTATGGTGTGTGATTTTAAGACTACACATGTGATGCTGAGACTTGTGTGATACTGAGATTAAGGAAGACCCAACCTTGGAGTGAGTAGCGCCACCTAAAAAGCAGGTAGCCTACGAAGGATAAAAGGAGAGGCAGGTTGCTCTGCTGCTTCTGCTGTCCTTGCTTGTTGCTTGCTGCCTTCTGCCTGCCCTGCCTTGCCATGGATTGCTTCTCCCCCTTGATTCTCCTCTGCGAGGCTATCCTGCCTTGGGGCCAGCCAACTATGGACTGCAACCACCACAAACTGTGAGTTGAAATAACCCTCTCCTCCTTTAACTTTGGATGTTGTGTATTTTATCCCAGCAATGAGAAAAGTAACCAAGATACTGACTCAAGAAGAAATTAAAAAATCCAATTCATATTGAACACAGTAAATACATCATTTGAATGGGAGAAAACAGTTGTAAATTTTGTATCAGACATGAAACAAGTTCAAAGTGTATAAAGAACTCTTGAAACTCTACACTAAAGGTGACACATCTACGAAGTAAGAGGTAGGATATGAATGTTTGTTTCATACATGAAGTATGATGTACCCTCAACAAATATTGTTTATGTACAGATTAGACTGAAGAAGAGGGGAGGCCATGTCATTTTTCTGGTAACTGCAAGAGCACAGAATGAAATTACAATGCAGTAATTAAAGGAGTGTGTATAAATCACCCATGTGTTCATCCTAGACAAAGCATGAAATCCAGAACAAGGAATCTGAGGAAAAGAAAGAGCAGAAGCCACATAATGCATTGCTTTATGACATTCTGGGGTGCCACGGCAAATTGGAATGATGGGAAGCTATTGACAATGATGACAGAGATGGAAGGGGAAGATGGACTGAAGAGATGCAGAACCATAAGTGGCTACATTTGTTGATGCTTGATTATGAAGGATGGGAGAGAGAGAGGCATCTCAGGAATCTAGGATAACTCCCATCTTTGAGTAGCCCATTTTGTTCCCTGTTCATTATAACTCACAGAAGAAAAAAATAATCCCACATTGTGTGAAATACATACACATAAACCCAAAGTGGAATAAACTAAGGACACTCATATTTTAACAATCTGTATCACATGTATTATTGGCAGGGAAGGGAAGACTGAGTTGTATTAACTTGAATGTCCATACCTGGAGCTTCTAAGGGTGCATCATGACTCTGGTTAGAAATCTAGTGTATTCACTCTTGAACAGAGAAAAAAAATACAGAGATACCCTTATACACATGCACACACAATGTCAGACTTGACTCAGGTGTGACTGTCAGGCACCCAACCTCTTTGTCAGCTGAGAATTGTTCTCAGAAAAAACTCAGCTCAGCACCAGTGCTGAGGAAACACAGGATGTCATAAAAGGAACCAGAGACCAGGACATCTGAAAACATCCATACATTTACACCAGATGCCCCAAGGACTTTGATACCAAGGCACTGAACTTTACAGAACTTTGCCCAGATCTTCTCATCTGAGGTCCCTGACTCAGTTCATCCAAGACCTGTTCCCCATAGACAGCCTTTTTGGCCTCTGTCTTCCTGCACCCTGGTACAATAAATTTCATGCCACGTGCCTTTACACAAGCCTGGTGATCTCTGCTGGTCTCCAATTTGGCCATTTCTTCCAGACACAACAAGCTCAAAGTCCAGATTCTAACTATATGCTTATCACATGGCCACAAAACTGCATAAACCTTCTAGTCTTTAAATGCATTTGGTTTTTGTTCCATGCTGTTTTTCAACAGGGCTAACCTAACCTTCAGAGAAGAACCTAGATGCGGCTGTCTGGAAAATAATACAAGGAAATCATGTAGCTTCACAAATTCTGTATTCAAAAAATCCTTAATCACCTGCAAATTCTAATTAATTTAATATATTATTATCATTACACATGATTTGGCAGGGGACATCACGGTTATGTATTTATACTTTTTTTCAATAAGAACTTAGTATTTGCAAGAAGAAAACTGGTACAATAAAGTGTTGTCAGAAAAATTATGATAGGTCTTGTTTCTGCTGTTAATTTTAATTATTCTAATTAATCTAGACTGTCCCAGACATGTCTGCTGGCTCTCCCATTAATTATTCGTTTGACCTTATGCAATTCATTCTTTCCTTATCCATCAAATGAAGGAATCATACTATACCACCTTCTAAGGTTTATTTCAGCTCCTGTAATATTTGTGTTTTTGAAAGAGAGATTCAACTTTAGTCATAATCTAATGACATGTTAAATTCCCTCATTCTACCATACTAACTACAGTAACTAAATCACTAATAAACTCAAAGCAACAGATAAAATATTTCAATTTACTTTAAGGAAGAAATTAAATGGGAATTTAATATCTTAATTGATTAAATGTGAATTTCACAATTGCACAGTTGTCTATGACTGTCAAGACATTTAAGGTGAAGTGCCCAATTGTAGTCAAATTGCATTCAAAACTACTTTTTAATATTGGCAGGTTTAAAAATAGGGTGAAATAAACTACACAGTTCATAAGTTTTGGTAGAATAACAGATTTTTTTTCAAAAAAGTAGATAATTTGTTGCTATAACTTTAAAATAGCTCTGCATATATCTCACTTCCCTAGATAGCCAATGGAGGTTGTGTGTTTGTTGACTCTCCTAGATTACACAATCCTATCATGAATTATACCTATAATACAATAAATACTCTCCATGAGATAAGTGGCATATATTATCTTCATTAAGTTATTCATCTGAAGGTTGTGCTTGCATTACTATACAAATACATTTAAACAATGACCCATTGGCAAATGGACATATGCAATAGTAGATAATGTCAACATTGCGTTGCCTCTGACTTCAACCAAGCCTAAGTGCAACAAATTGCTTCACTTCGATGTTAAGCTGAAATCATAGATTTAAATGTGAGTAGTCTTTAATAGCTTTCTAGATTCAGGTAAAACTCAGTTGAACATCTGCCAACGGTACATTTCCTAGTATTGAATACCATTCTTGCAAGCAAATTCATTTTCTCAAATTTCTGGAAGCTACAGAAAATCTCAGCATAGATATAGGCTCTAGCCTTCCTTTAGAAATGGTAAGCATTTCAAACACTGAAAATCATCCATTTCTTTGAAAAATTAAAATACCATTTGGCATACATACTTTCTCTGGGGAGAACTTTTCCTTAGTAACATGCTCAGTGGTTGACTATTTGTTTGAATCATTTAGAAGCGATTTGAAGACAGATGAGCTTAAATCACATCTTTAAACAAAGCAAAATAGATTTAGACTTCCACAAACATCTGTTAATTTTTCATACACACTGAATCCATTAAGATAATTCACCTTATGGAATAATTCTCAGTAAGAAATTCCCAACACAACAGAGAAAAAGAGAAAATTCAGTTATGCAAATGATTCCATTTAAATTGTGCCAGTGAAAAGAAAGAGTGATTAAATCTGCCTGTTAATCATCTTGATATCTACAGAGCTCTAGCAAAGGCAAGGTCAACAGGGTAGCTTCTCTGTTGGATTGGAGAAAAATGGTCTTTTTTCTTAGGCATGAAAGTCATGTCAGATCATATATGTGATGGAGAATTTCTTGAAGTTTCTAGGTCCTCTATTTGAATCTACTTAGTGGGTAACTGTTTTCCTCCTGGGAGAAAATTTGGGACATTATAGCAATGACATATTTGAGGATCATAAAAATGAAAAAAAATTAGGATATCATAACAATGATAAATCTAGGAATCAGAATAATGATAAAATTTTGGATATCGTAAGAATTGTATGGGATAATAAGACATCTTATATTCTCTCTCTCTCTCTCTCTCTCTCTCTCTCTCTCTCTCCCTCCCTCCCTTCCTCCTTTTCTCTCTCTCACTATTGAATTTGGACCAAATTTAAACTT
Organism: Dinomys branickii; assembly: GCA_004027595.1. Classification (NCBI taxonomy): domain Eukaryota; kingdom Metazoa; phylum Chordata; class Mammalia; order Rodentia; family Dinomyidae; genus Dinomys; species Dinomys branickii. The sequence continues at coordinate 8,206 of PVLD010004163.1, read as the reverse complement.
GGCAACATTTTCTCACAACTGTGTCTGAAAATAGCATCGGTCTCTTGCAGCAGACTCAAGAATCTTTGAATTTAAGAGGAATCACTACTTATTCCTTGTGAGATTTGAGGGTAGTTTAATAGTGGCCCAGGTAAAAAGTATGATACCAGAGGTTGTACTCATATGTGGAATATTTTAAAGGCTCTCATGTGCTCACAGCCGCAAATTCTAGCACAGAAGGGGTCCTTCAGCTATCCCAAAGATTGTTTTAATATATTTATAAAAAATAAATAAAATCTTTTCACCACTCCATTACTGTCTCACAAGCTTTCTATTTAGAGTGATTTTAACGGATTGAGGACTGCCTTCTGAGCTAGCCTACTAAGTAGTATATAATTTCATTTAAATCTCAGCACATCATACAGTATGAACTATTATATTCATCCTACATTTGAAGACTCTTTGAGGAGTCTTTAGCTCTAGGATTTTAAATTACTTATAACAAAACAAGGGCAGAGTAGGGTTATAAATCCTCATATGAATGACTACTCAAGTCTATAATGACTCCAATGCACTACACTACCCTCCACACAGCAAGAAGGCATTATAATCACCTGATCTTAAAGGCCATAAAGTTCCTTGCTCTACAGGCAGTGTTAATAAGCTCAGATTGTTATCACAGTATCAAAGACAGGGTGACTTATTGTTATGGTTGATACACTGTGTCAATTTGAGGACTCTAGAAGTTTAACTATTAACTCAGCCATTCTACATTCTGGGGTGAAAAGAACATGCCTTTCCTGCTCTAAGACGTTGTTCACTGTGTCAATTTGAGAAGTTTAGAAGGTTAACTAATAGAATCAGCAGGGAGTCAAGGTCTGTCTTTTGTAAACATCTTCATCCTGTGCAAGAAGAGGGCATGGAGATTGTGTGAGCACTACATCCTCACTCAAGGGCAGGTAGCCTGCTTACAATATAAGGGGAAAAGAGACTTGTTTTCCCTACCCCCTTTTGCTCTTGTTGCTTTTGCTGTCTTCTACCTTGAACTGTTGCCCCTCTGCCAAGCCACCCTGCCTTGGAGCCAGCTGATTACAGACTGAAACCTCACGAACTGTGAGCTAAATAAACCTTTACTTCCTTAATTTTGGGTGTCAGGTATTTTGTCTCATCGGTGAGACAAAAGTAATTTAGACATTTATTAACAACAGAGATTTATTTCTCAGTTTTAGAGGTTGGAAATCCAAGATCAGATGCCTACACAATCAGGTTCTGGTAGGGTCCCTTTAGCAGGATGCAGAGTTCCCATGGCAGAGAAAGAGACAAGGAATGCTCTGTTCTCATTCTTAGAACCTAATCTTCTCCCAAATGCTCTACTTCCAAATGCCATCATTCTGTTGATGATTAGACTTCAATATATAAATACTGGAGAGACACAAACATTCATTCCATAACACTGAACCTAGGATGTGACCCCTAATTTGAAGGACTTCCTAGGCTTATGCTGGTTTCAGTATGCTACTTTTACCCTCTGCACAGCAAGAGAGAACTATGTTTGCCCTGACTCCCAAGGCCATAACGTTTGCTCTTGCATTTGTAGGTTTAGTTTTAAAGTCTAGAGTTCAGAACTCACAGGTCTTGAGTCTTCCTCAAAGGAACCTAATTCACTGAGTACAGTAAACTTTTCAAAAGTTTCCCAGTTTAGTCTAATGCACACTTGCATAAAACCATTGATGATATAATAGTGATCTTACACTATGGAGGCACATGTATACATTCTTAGACATCCTTAATATCTACAAGCAATTTTTAATATTATATTCACATTGCAATTTTTTAAAATTAACACAGGTCAGTACTTGACCTGGATAACACAGCTATGCCAGCTAGTGTTACACTTCTCTGTGTTTCAGCTTTACATGTATGGTCATTTACTCATTCATGTGAGAAATATTTATGTCTCTACCATGTTTTACCCAAGATAGAATGGTAAATAAGGAAATAAGCATGTTTCCTTGTTTGCAAAATGATTTGAAAACATAGTGACAACTTCTTGCTGTTAAGCAAAAGGAAATTACACACACACACACACACACACATATATATATATATATATATATATATATATATCACTTAGAAAAGGCCTGGAGTATAATATATACTCAATAAATATGACTTATATTTAATTGTCACCCTGAATGAAGTGATGAAGCAAGTCACATGGCAATGACGAAAAGAATGTTCCATGTCAAAAGAAGAGCCAGGACCAGGAATATAGCTCAGCGGCACAGCACCTGCCTGGCAAGCGTCAGGTCCTGAATTTGATTCCCAGTTCCAAATAAAGAAGAGCCAGTGCAAACAATCTTAGACAAGAAAATAAGGTGAACTCTCTGTTGCTGGAAGAAAATAATTGACACCACAATTTAAAGGAAGGAAGGTTTATTTTGGATCATGATTTTAGTTCATGGTTGACTGGTCCAGCTCTAAGGCAGAAACTTAATGGTGGACTGGCAAGGTGGGGAAAAACTGCTCAGCACACAGCCCCTAGAAAGCAGAGGGCATGTGGACAGCCAAGAGGAAGGGGCCAGAACCAGACGTGTTTCCTAAGGTCATGTTCCAACGCTCATCCAGACACACACCCAGAACTGCTTTTCTAATCTCCTAAGCATTTCTTAAGCCAATCAAGTTGAAAATCAGTATTAACTATCAAAGTGTTCATAACCATTACTTGTCTTGCTACAGGAGCTTTTGTACAGGACAAGTATAAATTTTGATGGAAAGTTTCTCAAAAGGCTAAAGATTTTGTTATGAGCTGATTTGTGTCTGCATAACACTCATAGGTAGAAGCCCTAACATGGCAGTAGGGACTCCTGTGAGCTGTCATAGTTGGAGGCAGGATTTCTGACAGGTAATTAATCATAAATGAGGTTATTAAGGTAGGTCCTGACCCAGTCTGATTGGAAATTAAGACATAGATACATAAAAAGGAACGACCACCTATTGCCCAAAGGCAACAATGGTCATTCACAAGCCAATGAGACAGATGTGTAGAACAATTCCTTCCCCCACATTCTCAGAAAGAAACCAATCTTCATGACATTTTGATTTTGAATTTCAACACTATTGAAACATTTCTAATTTCTAAAGCGACCCTACCTATGGTACTTTATAGCAGTCCTAGAAAACTAATGCAGACCTCATTGTCAAGAATAAGGAGGACTTTTTTGCATTCAGGTAGATCTATTCATTATTCAAATTCAACAGTTAATGTTTTTTTAAAAACTTAATCTATTTAAAAGGATAGTAAGTGTTAATTCAGAGTAGAACTATGAAGAATTTTTCCAAGTGAATTAGTCAAACTAGAAGAGGCCTAGAAGTAAACCAGTTTCCCAGGAGACATCTGAAACAACCCGTTCACACTGCAATCTGTGAGAGCTCCCTGAGTAGGACAGGATTATTAATGTTTCTCATGAAAGAATTTAATGCCAAGAATTAAGATGCATACAAAAAAGTACAGAGCAATCCTGTAAGCACTTTAACTCCTCTTACCATCATAAGACCCGAAAGCTTTGCTTGGAGAACAACATGGTGAAGTTTGCTCAGACCCTATCTGAGCCTGAAGCGGGTATTATGTGCTCAGTGGAGCTGCATTAGGAATCAGCTTCAGCAACAAGAGGTGCCAGGCTTATGACCGCAGAAAGCTTGGTGACATTCTGGTACTATATGCATGGAAGTACCTGGCTGGGAGAGAGCTAGAGCTAAGAGCACTGAGCAACATTTTTATCAAGACTGGAGACAAAAGCAGGAGCAGGAACAAGAGTAAGAGCTGACAACCAGGAGGCCAGCAGAGGGAAGTGAGGACTCATGCTAAAATAAAGCCTTTGTCACAGGAGAATTCAGAGTGGGTGTGTCATTAAAGGGTGAGCAAGTGCACCCTGCCAAGTGGTAATGGATGTTTAAAGAATAGAACTACTTCTGAAAATAGAAATATTGTAAAACAAAGACTTGATTGCAATGTAATGAAAATGGCACCCAAGTAATGAAAAAAAAAAAAAAGAAATTACCAAGGATAAGATGCTTCAACAGCCAATGTTGCCATGGAATTGTAAAGTGCTGGTTGTACCGGAATCTTGAGTGAAAATTGAAATGGAGCCATAATCAGGTAGCATTCAAACACTGGCATACTATAATTAAGTAATTACTTGATCCATTGGTTCTGTTAAATTTCTGTGTACAAAATCCAGCACCTTTCTTTGATTCCTGCCATATTTGTTATATTTAGCTCCTGCCTTGATATTTCCTAGAATAAAAGCTAAATATCCAAAGTTTCATTAACTTATTCAACAATAAAAATGCAGTGATTTAAACTAAACCATCAGAAGCATACTTCTCAGTATAATATAATCAAAGTTCTTAGTCATCCATCCACACATAAAGAAAAAACACGTAAATTCAGACCCAGTTTGTGCTATGTTGATTTTAGTTTAGTACATAGTGACATATGTAGGTCTAGATTCAATCTTCTGCATGTGGAATACTAATTTTCCTAGCACCACTTATTGAAGAGGCTATCTTTCCTTTAATGTATATTTTTGGCCCTTTTGTCAAACATCAGATAACTGAATGTGCCTGGGGTGGTTTCTGCCTCCTATGCTCTATTCCATTGTACTACAAGACCTAAATGTTAAAACAAAAACATGTAACCTGCTGGAAGATAAAATAGACAAAATTTTAAAGCCATAGGCGTAGGCAAGGACTTTCTGAACAGAATACTAATTGCATAAGAAATAACATCCAGAATCAATAAAGGGTACCATATCAAGTTAAAAAGCTTGTGCATATCAAAGGAAACAACCAACAGAGCGAGGAGACAGCCTATAGAATAGGAAAAGTGTTGCCAGCTATACCTAGGACAGAAGATTAATATCTAGAATATATAAAGGATCCAAAAAAAGAACTCTCCAAAAATAAAAGACCCAATAAAAATGAGCAATTAAAATGAATAAATGCCAATGGCCAATAAATACATGGAAAAAGTTGTTCAAAAGTTGACCACTAGAGAAATGTAAATTGAAACAACACCATCTTACTCTGGAAAGAATGGGTATCATCAAGAGACAAGATAATAACAAATGCTAGCAATGCTGCAAGGAAAAAGAAATCCTTCTATACTGCTGGTGGGAATGTAAACTAGTAAAGTCACTATGGAAACCAGTATGGATATTTCTCCAAAAACTAAAAATAGAAATTCTATTTAACCCAAATATTCCCCTTCTAGGTATCCTCCCAAAAGAGTTAGAGACATCATATCACAGTGACACATGCACACCCATGTTTATAACACAATTTATAGTAGTTAAATCTTGGAAGCAGCTTATGTGTCCATCATCAGATGAACTGATACGGACAATGTGGCATTTATACTCAATAGAGGACTATTCTGCCATAAAGTGGATAAACATGAGTCATTTGTAGAAAGATGGATTAATTTTGAGCCCATAACATTAAATGAAATAAATCACAGACGTAAGTTTAAATATCACATAGTTTCTCTTGTATGAGAAATTTGAAACACAAATAGAAGATATCTAATAGGAAAAAATGAGATACATCTTTTGCAGAAAGGAAGGTGACCAAGAGATGGAAAGAACAGAGACAGTGTTAAGAGGATGAAAAAAGAATTAAAGTGTGTTATGAACATACACCAACTGCCCACAGGGAATGTAATTATTACATTGTGCAAACACATACTAATAAAACCCAAAAACACATTGTGTTGTGGAGAAATGACAATTGGCTAATGGTGTGGAAAATGACCAAAGGATTGTCTATTTGCCTCTCTGAGGTGAACAGAGTTAGAATTATGAGAAGCAGCACGCCATAACAAGTTCCTAATGAAAATCACTGCAGCAAGAAGGAATAGGAAGTGCAGATGCCTTGAGCTGGGAATAAACATAACATCACTAATAGACAATAAGAAAAGTTAGAATTCAGCATGTGAATAAGCTGGGAGGGGAGATGCCATTAGAGAGTCAGTCAGCGGACAGACTGTTTAACACCCTGTGGGTTGAAAGAAATGGGATTTTATCCTAGTAGCAATCTGGGACTTGTAGAGGCCTTTAGCAGAAGACTGATATTCTCTGAATTAACCTTCCAGAAGATCCAACTGAGTGTTTGAGAGACTGCAAAGGAAGCAGCAAGACCAGCTAGGAAGCATTATCAAAGCAAGCAGTAATGGTGGCTTGAATTTCAGGTCAGTAAGTGATAATGATGAGGGGAAATTGCTGATGGACTGACAAAGGGATGGAAGGGAACATGGATCATAAAGAAATCAGAAAGGAATCCTAGGTTTAGGGGCTGCAGATAGTGATGAAATTCACAAAGATGGGAAATCTTGGGGAAGAAGAGATAGGACCAAATGGGTTATTAATAGTTATGTTTTGTTCATGTTGTTTGAGATACAAATTAGATTTCCATATGCAAATACAGCATACACAGTTGGATATATGGATCTTTTGCTCAGAAAGTAAGGGTTTGAGATGAATGCATAGATTCAGGTTCCACTTGTTTAAATATAGTACACTTTAGAATCATCTCTGTTATGGTTTATATGTAGATGTCCAGGCAAAGTCTCATGTGCTCATAGGTGGAGATTTTTGGAGGTGGCTGGGTTGTGGGTATGTGATACTGGATTAAAAGAGTGTGTATAGGACTTCCGGGAAGATGGCGACCAGGTGAGCGGCAGAGGGAATCTCTCCCAGAGACGGATCCTTTGCGCGCGGGTGCCCGGTCTGTGTATGCAAAATTCCAACTGATCGGGCTGCTCTCCGCGGCATGAGCATTAAAGGGCCGGCTGGACAAGCCGGGCGGCGAGAAGTGGGCGGATCCTGAGAGCTGGGCGCCCGAGAGATTGGTGAGGCGCTTCGGCCGCAGCTCAGCTCAAATTGCGTACAGCCGAGAGAGCGATTGCGGCGGGAGGAAAGCCTCCAACTCCTGAACCCAATTGGCTCGGAGACGGCTGTAACCAGGATTTGTTGGAGGCAGCGGAGCAGAGGAAACTCAGAGAACGAGCTATTGGGACAGATTGCGCCAATCTGGGCAGCGTTCCAGGATCCTGCTCAGAGCCCCGCCCCTGCAGCCGGCGCTGCGCGAACTGGAGCAGCTGAGATTGGCGGGATTTCTGAGTCGGGAAAAAGCTCGATCCACGGAGATACATCTGAACGGCATTCCTGCCTGCAGGATCCCAGGGTGAGTTGAGTGGGCATTCTAACCAGTTTTTCTTGAGTCGGGAAGAAGCTCTGCCCAGCGAGTGACATCAAAGCAGCTTTAAGGTCTGCGGGATCTCCCAGGTAGGAAGAGCTAGCTAGGCGCCCCTAGGGGATTTCTGAGGGGGGAAGGAGCTCCACCCAGGGAGGAACACCTGAGTGGCCTGTCTGCAAGACGCCTGGGGCGGTGACCTGTTTATACGCCCCAACCAGGTCTCGGGGTAGGGAGTAGAAGCAGAAATCTCAGCAGACAGCTTAAGGGACGTTCTCCCAAAGAGAAGGAATCATTGGAGCAGCCTCTGCAGCAGACTTTTGCCTGCTGAACTGTCTGGGAAATTTATAGCTCCACATTTTGAATCTGATACCCCAAAATGGGAAAACAGAGGAACAAAACGCAGTCTCAAAACTCAACCCCACCCAGAACAAGGTTTGAATGTGAGGATACAGGGGAACCAGGAAATCACATACCTGCAAATTATGAAACGATTGCATCCGAAATGAAACAACTCCAACAGACCATAAAAGAGCTTAAAGCAGAAATAAGCCACATACCTGCAATGATTTCTCAGACAAAAAACGAGCTGAAAACAATGATGGAAGAAATGTTCCGTGCACATAGAGAAGATATAGACAAAAGACTAGAAGAAAATAGGAAACAAATGGAAATGTTACAAGAGCAATTTAGGAATGAATTACCAATAATGAAACAGGTCCAAAGAGAATGCCAGCATTTCAAAACTAATGCTGAAAGCATGAAAAACCGTTCAAATGAAACCGAAGATAGAATTTCAGAACTTGAAGACAGCATGGCAGCTTATGAGCATGAAAGGAAGAATCTCATGATATCATCAAAGACACAAGAAAAGTCAATCCAACAGCTGCAAGATGAGGCAAAACGTAACAATATTCGAATTATAGGAGTGTGTGAAACAGCAGGAGATCTCACAAACGATATAAAAGGAATA